>NCSJ02000297.1:0-53325 GCA_002812745.2 Scytalidium lignicola
CGGMCCCAACCCTTTGAGAGCCTCAATAAAGCCGATATTGTTTTCCTTTTTCCAGGATTCGAGGAATATATCAAGGAAGGGGGGTATAAAAGGAATACTTAAGGGAGATTGACACTTCCGCTGCATTAATTTCCATTGGATTAACCAGTCATACTAGATGTTACCATTGATATTGAACGAATCATTATAAACTATCTTATTCTTGAAAGGCTATCCTATTTAATTATAATAATAATTCCACAGGAGTAGATATTAACGGACCGCCGGAGAAGGCAAGCCGGTTGAAATGGGTGTCGCTGGAACCGTTATACCAATACAATACTAAGTCTCCGCTTATAAACCAGAGCAGTCATTGCCTACTCCAGGATTCCAGGAATGGAAATCATTTTTGTGGGGTTGTGGTCAGCCGAGGTACTCTTCGAAGATAAGTCAACTAAAAAGAATTTTAGTAACTTATACAGTTAATTAGCCATACCAGCTACGAAATCGGTTGTTGGGCCGTGGCGTCCGCATACATTTGTAAGCAGGGCAGGTGTAAAGAGGAGCACAAAAATTGCTCTACATTTTACCAGTTATGTGGTATCACTCTTTGATCCTGCGCTGGGCCTCATAGGAGCTAAGGCAATAACCAGATAGAAATATGGTTCTGGTGGAAGTCAAGCGGGGTTGGACTGACTCAACCACACAGAATTTGATCTGGCTTCTCCACTCGAGACTTAACCCCACTACGTCATAAAGAATTTACATAAAGATAATATTTGATTGAATAAAGGTCCAACTGCAACCTTTATCGTCCTGTAATTGATTCACAAAAATGGCTACAGAACCTCCTGCTTTCCAGTCGGTGTATAATGAGGGCCCTTACTGTGGTCTACCATCGTATCCGGGCATTACTGGAAAAACTGCCATCGTGGTAGGCGCCAATGGCATTTCTGGTCAATACATGCTCCGCCTTTTGGCCAAATATCCTGAACGCTGGACCAAGATTTATGCTCTCTCAAGACGCCCCCCACAAGGTTTCAACTCACCACAGATTAAACATGTTTCAGTTGATCTCCTGGCTGGAGTTGATTCGATCCAGCAGGTGTTAGAAACAGAAAATGTTTCTGGTGATTACGTCTTCTTTTTCGCCTATAAAGAATCACCGAGCGATGATGGCAAGCTATGGGGAGGTCAAGAGCAGATGGTGATTGATAATAGTATGCTTTGGTTCCTTTTTATAATTCTCCGGTTCGTTGCTTATTGTCGGTTGGTACAGGTAAAATGCTCCGTGATCTTATCCTTGCCCTGAGAGAACGTCCCTTCAAGAGATTAGTTCTACAAACAGGAGCCAAGGTAAGTTAAATAATTCGTACAGTGTCTTCATAGTTGAAGGCTGAGGATAGCTCTTAATAGCATTATGGAATCCATATTGGACCAACGGTGTTGCCTTGTAAGGAGGATGACCCACTAGTTCTTACCATTCCAAATTTCTACTACCAGTAAGGGCTCCTCCCAAATGCTCTGTTCAGTATTGATGACGATGCATTTCTAGACAAGAGGACATCCTGAAGGAGCTAGGTCCTAAGCAGAATTTCGACTGGTCAGTAGTGCGACCATCGCACATCGTAGGTGCGGTGAAAGGGAACTTCATGAATATTGCGTAAGATGTTCTATTCTTTCTACAGTTTCCTCCAACGTATTGGTATAATCTAACAAGAATATTCTTGTGGTAGGATTGCCGTCGGCCTTTACATCGTCATCTCCCGGGAATTGGGAGATCCAGTCTCGTTTTATGGCACAAGATCCAAGTATCTAGGCGTGGAAACTTTCTCATCCGCATATCTCAACTCAACCCTTTCTGAATACTGTGCTCTGACTCCGAGTTGCTCCAACCAAGCCTTTAACGCAGCAAACGGCGATATGCCAACATGGTCCAGGCTCTTGCCTACTGTGGCTACGTATTTCTCAGCTCCGATGGCAGACGATTCAGTTCTTGACCAGCCAGGATTTTCGCCGTTTAAACAGGTCAGCAATCTTCCAGCACCAAGAAATCCGAATGAACATGGAATTTTTGAGCTTCGTACTAGCCTAGCAGAATGGGCAAAACAAGACCGGGTCAAGGCTGCATGGGACCAGCTTGCTGAGCGCCAGGGTTTAGATAAAGAAGTATTCTCTTCCGCAAGCTGGGCTTTTGCAGATGGTGTGGCAAGTTTTCAGCATGAGTTAATGTTGGATATGAACAAGGCGAGGATATTCGGTTTTCACGGCACGGTTGACTCAACAGCAGACTTTTTAGAAGTTTTGAAGACAGCTCAGGAGCTGAATTTCCTTCCGAAAACCTCATGAACATAGAGCCTATTAAGTTCCATAAGAGAATGTTAAAACAACTCTGTATATCCATGTCATTAAATAACTATGGTTTCTATTATATAGTGTGGAATTAATTATAGCCAAGTGTATGGTTCAGTACAACTCTATATTTTGAAAAGAGACCCTAGCCGCCACAAAAGATAACAAGGCCTTCTAGTAATATAAATCTAACTATTTGTACAGAAATATTGAGTTTAAATACAAATGTAAATGGTAAAAAATATCTGGTCGGTAACTGCTGTATTCGAGTTCGGAGTTGGATTCGGACTCGAAGTGACGGTCAATCCACGTACACACCTGAACAGGGTTTAGAGTCCCATAGAATTATACGTAATATAGAAGTTTTGCGGCACCTTAACAATAATTGGCGTATATGACGTGTTTGTATTAGAAATCTTCCGGGGGTAGTTGTGCGGGCCAATATTACCTACCTATGGCTATTACGCATCGTCTATCTCATAGGAAAACAAATATCACTATGAGAGTAGTGATCTTAGATGGGAGGAGCGGTAGTTGATATAAATTTAGTACGGAGTATTATTTCATGTATTACACTAAGTGCAAAGCTTTGAATGAGTTTAAATCCTCCTCATACATCTTTCTCCTTGATGTCCGTAGAATTGACACCATTCGAGGAGCTCGTTGAATGCTGGAGATTTGAAATGTGATTCCCCAATACATCATGCTCTAAGTCCCAGACCTCTAATTCTGCAAGCGGAACTTTGACTAGACGATGCGTCTTCGCGGTCTCGTCATTCAATACTATTAATTCTTGGCGTATGCGGTATTGACCAAAGTGAGGAAGAACATAGATCCAGAATGCATAGTAGACAGCGCAAAAGAGGAGACTATTTTATATTAGCTTGCCAGAAATGAATTAATTTATATCAAAACTTACATTCCAAGTCCAACGACACAATAAGTCGCATACCAAAAGCTCACATCTCCACCATTTCGGCCGCCAGGTGGTGGGTACCAAGGCATAGCGAGAATGAAGATGTTGACAGCCAGCGAAAATATAATGGCGGCATTCCAAGCACGGAACTCTCCACGAGCAAGTCCAATATTGATACGTCTACGACGGATCATGAGAAGTCCAAAGGTAGTCGCAAAAAGAAAAACATTTGAAGGGTATGACTGTAGATCCACAATGAAGTTGAATGCATCACCAGCAGGTGGTGCTAGAATCATAAGCACTGTCAAGCCCCATTTCAAGATATATGGTGCGAGCGGAGTGCCAAAGGGGCGGGTTGATGCCCAGACCTTTGGATAAGGTAGGACACCTTGACGGCCGCATTCTCGTATAACTCGAGAGGACCCGATGATTACAGAGGTGATATTGCCAAATGCACTGAGGGCGATGAGGAAGTTAAGTCCTTTGGAAGCACTTGCGGCACCAAAGACAGCTGAGAAGAATAGTGATGCTGCCAATTGATTTGACTGGATCAAGGAAGCTTTAGGAACTGGATTTTGTTAACTTTTGGCCCATGTTTCATTCTGAGTTAAGCCTACCAGCAGCAAAATATGCAATATTGCAAAATATATATAAGATAGAAACGATGAGAAGTGAAGCTGGAGCAGTTTTCTTCAGAGTTCGAATGGGATTCTTTTATGTGTTAGTCTAAATTCGAGATAGGGGTATATAAATGGACGCACCTTAACTTCGTTCACAACATTAAACGCGTTCGTGTAACCAGCATATGCAAAGTTAATTTTAACCAAAGCATTAGAGAGACCGTAACCGTTACCAGTTGTTCCGGAGAATGAGTCATGAAAATTAGCAAGAGGTTCTTTCACTCTTGTATGCCCCCCAAGCACAACGAAGCCGGTTACGCTAATGCTGCAAAGGTAAATTAGTTTTTGCAACAGGTTTCATGATGAAGAGTTTCCTACAAAATTAAGGTAATTAATTTGATAATGCCAGCTGTATTAGATACTCTGAGGGAGAGCTTCGTGTTAAAAATGACCACTACCAAATCGAGTTATTAGCCGCATGTCTTATTAGCATGTACAAATGTTACTGACACAGAATAACAAAAGTCATGCATCCTACGGCCAGGCCTTTTAGTTCCCACGCTGTAGGAGTATGTCCTCCAGTTGCATAGAGATATTGAGCCATAACTATTTAAAATTTATTAGTCCCATGACGTTGGCACTACCAGCGAGGAAGGATACCATACCTATGCAATTGCTGCTGCTGAAAGAGAGCAATACGGACTGGACAGCAAAGGCCGTTGGAAGAAAGTATTTAGGTCGAGGATAAGCTTGCTCCAAGTATACCACTTCAGCACCTGATCTATTTGGGAAATAGCTCGCCAATTCCATATAAACAGCCAGTTGTGTGCCAGCGATAATAACTCCAATAAACCAAAACATCAAACTTAGACCAACAGAACCGACACCCTTAAGAATTGAAGCAGCTGGTGAGAAAACAAAATATTAGCTATCTGAAAAGGTCACAAACCTTAACTGGGATTCACTATGGCTTACGAGTTGAAAAGACACCGGTTCCAATCATCTGCCCAATATTCAAGAATATAGTGGTGAACCATGTCACTTGCAGTCCAAGCGGAGAGATGTTCTCGACGGGAGCTCCAGATGCCTCCTGATAAGATGGTTTCGAGTCGTTGCCACCGACTTCCTGGATAAATTCGAGTGAGCCATCGACCTTGACATCGTCAAAGCCAAGGGGAGCAACAGTAACCCGCGCTTCGGTGGAAGTTTTCTCAGCCATGATGGTATTATCGAAAACAATGGTTTGCCCTCCCTTTTTTTTTTGCCCATATTATCCGGGCAGTTATGATAATCTTTATGTATTGTACGTTCCCGGGGGGAAGGTCTTGGGTCCCTGGTCGGGAGTCGGGATCGCCGTCATTGCTGCGTAGATGCTGTAACACCGTGAAATACCTGGCTGATATTGCACAATACTGCAACCAGAAGATGTTTACGCTTATCAGACCATTGAACCCCCCATTTGTTACCTACGAGAAATATTGTTAGACTTCCGACCTTCCATATCGGGCGATCGGAGCCGGTATTTGTGTCTGAAGCTGGGGGTGCATTTGAGGTGCAAGTCATGATGTGATATCACAGGGTATATTTCGCCATGCGTTGCATTTGCTTACCGTTGCCAGTCACAAAGGACTATTCTATTAATTTAAAATGGAACCATGCATCTTGGGGGTCACAAATTGGTAAAGATTTCATTTATGCAAAGTTTGTAGCATACAAAGAAAAAGAAAAGTTCGCTCTCCAAGCCATGTTTACTCAACGGATTTCAAAGCTGCTTAAGCCTTGCCAGCGCCACCACGAATTTGTGGCTGGAGTGGGAAAACTTGTTCATCTTCTGTCACACCATTGTACAGTTCATCCCATCGTTGCTGTAATGGCTCTGGAGTCTCCCAAGCCAGCTCTGGGTCTCTCAGCCATAATCGGAGCAGGTGTCTCCTGAATTGTGTGATCAGCCATCAAATATTCACAAAAAGCCCCATTTTAAGCTGAGAAAGAACTTACTCCTGTCCCGGTGCATCGACGAAGCCATCTCGCGCATGGAAGATGCTCAGATTGTTAACATATTGAATATCACCTTTCTGAAAGTCAAGTGTAACACTGTAACGTTCTGCAGTAAAATGAAGTGCATCCAAAGCTTCTGCTTGTGCCTCGGTAATGGGTGGAATATCTGCGCTTCTCGGGAGGTGAAGAAACCCAGTAAATCCCCGGCGAGCATACTGAATAATGACATGTTCTGGGACACTGTCATGCGCTGCAGTGTGGTAAAGAAGTGGCCGACTGGTATACGGCTTTGTAGGATTACCATAACTAACTTCAAAATCAGCCCTTAATTGACGCAGGACTTTAATTTCAAAGAAAAGCCATTACCCGTCAAATATCCAATCTTCGGAGAGCGTCTTAATTAAATCAGGTCTTGTGGCCGCAAGTTCATTGTACACCCGCCAGCTACTTGCAAGTTTGCTTTCGCCACCTTGTGCTGCTGTGCTAAGGCAGAATAAAGAAACAATGTCACCCGCGTCAGTATGAAAAACCTGCTTGTCTGTTGTATATGCAGGAGCACCAATCCTGTTCGCTACTGAGGTCTGGCTGAGGTCTTTGATGTGATTGAGCATCGAGGATCGTCTGAGCCCATCTATAACTTTGTTGTCTTGACGACCTCGTACGCTTCCAATGTATGAAGACACCCCAGCATAGATGATGGTATTCTCTTCAATGGAGTACTTATCTACTTGAAGGCCTCTCAAAACAAAGAAGCCTCTGCCGTTGTGAATAACCTGAGCATGTTTACGGAGAATAAGAGAGAGCTCGGGTAATGGAAAGGTGTTCTCGTTAACGTGGCTGATTGGTTTATTGAGACCTGATTTGCTCGTTAAACTTGAACATTGATAGATTCTTATATTCTTACCTTTGAAATATACAAGAGCATTGTGAATTTCTTCAAGTTGAGCTCCAGTCAAGCTCAGGGTCCATTGACTGTCATCTGTGAAATCTTTTCCTTCCCAGACCAAAGGCCCGGCTAGTTGCGCGGGGAACCCTTTTGGAAGACCCGAAGTTGAAGGTCGCTCTGCTTTGAGCCGTTCTTTCCGTAACTGAAATTTCTCAAAGTCGGGATGGTACGAGATATCGGGTTGCCTTTGTACAAGCGTCATCTTGAATCTCAGGATGAATTAGTAGATAGGATGCTGCTCTTGAGCAGAAGCTTAGTGGGGTGGTTCTAATAATAAACTGTGCTGCTAGTTTACAGCGTACGACGTCGTTTCGTTCTTTATATAGGATTTTGAATGCGGGGGGCCCTGTTTGATAGAGAATTCATTACTTGTTACAATTAACATGACCGGCGCCAGTTAGAAGTCTGAAATTATTATGCTTGAGCATCAGCAATTCGCTTTTGTCCGAATAATGATTCCTCAATCCGATCCCTGATAGACATGCATGGCACGTGATGGCGCGTCTAGATGGTGACATGCAGCGTCAATATGGCGAATATCACGTATCTTGGTACCCCTGGGTGAGTCGATTCTTTCCGCTAATTTTACATCTCTGGGATATTCCTGGGGCATTTCTTATGGTGTCGTCCTACATTCCGATGTAGTTCTGTTTCATGAAGCTCGATTGAATCCAGGATGCCTATGAATGAGGAACGAAAGCAGATCAAGTCGGTCGCTATCATTGGTGCAGGGGCTGCTGGTAATACAATGCTCTAGTTTTGATCATAATTCCCAATGTTTGCTCAAAAAGGAGTATCTAACATGGATGGTGCAAAGGAGCGGTAACGACAGCGGCATTCAAGGCCGAGAACTATTTTGATCGGATTCGAGTATTCGAACGGCGAGAAACACCGGGTGGAACATGGTATGAATTAAAATCAAGGAATGTGCATCGACGACATATTAATGGCAGTACAGGATATACGATCCAGATCCAACCCCAGAGCTTAGCATTCATCCTGGCAGCCTACCATTAGAGATTGATCCGCCGTTGGAGATCCCAGCTGAGCTTCCAAAAATCACAGCTCCAAATGCTCAAGAACGATTCTCTAAAACACCCATATATGACTCCCTCACGTAAGATAATAACATTGAACTAATGTCACTTAACTCAATATGTTGATATGGAATATAGCACAAATGTTCCCGACATTGCAATGTGCTTCTCCGATAGTCGATTTCCTTATGGCCCTTTCGTTCCTCATCACGTTCCCCGTCAATATATAGAAAACTACTTCTCCTCTCACCAACTCGACCAATTGCTTGTACTCAGCACTACCGTTGAAGACGTTAGCAAGACCCCCCCCCTCTCCCCTGATGATGCCGAACAATGGAAGCTTACGCTGCGAAAATACGATCATGCTCGACGTGCTGACGTCTGGTGGGAAGATATCTTTGATGCTGTAGTTTTGGCAACTGGCCATTACTCAGTCCCTTTTGTAAACTGCATAATTTCATTTTCCTTCTCTATTTTTATACTTAGCTGACTCGGTTGTTGTGGTGTTTCAGGTTCCACAAGTTAAGGGATTAAAGGCATATATTGACAAGTTTCCTGGACGCGTGGTACATTCTAAGTACTATCGCTCACCTATTTCACACAGCTCGAAGAAGGTCGTCGTAATCGGAAACTCTGCATCTGGCCGTGATGTGGCAGCCGAGTTGGTCTCAACAGCCCACCTTCCTGTGTATCAGTCCCGGAGGTCAAAGTCGAAATGGGACGGGGACGAACCACCTCCAGGAATAGCATGGAAATCAGTGATAAAAGAATTTCAACTAGATGGACGAATTATATTCGAGGATGGCACATACCTCGACGACATCGATACAGTAATCTATTGTACGGGATACCTAGCCTCTTTTCCATTCTGGAATGCGAAGAATAATGGCCGGGCATTGTGGGATTACAAACGCAATAAAGCCATTAAAGGATACTGGCACACTTTCTTTCAAGATTTCCCCACATTCGCCATTGTAGGACTGCCACGAGTGCTGACGTTTCGGAGCTTTGAGTACCAGGCAATTGCTATTGCGCGGCTCTTTTCGGGACGTAATACAGCTCCACTTCCACCATTAACTGAAATGGAGCGATGGGAAAAAGAGAGAGAAAGAGAGACACAGAGACGACGGAAGAAGTTTCATGATGTTGAGTGGGAGACTGGAGAGACAATGGATTGGCTAGAAGGGCTATTTCGAATTGCAGGACTAGGGACACTTTCAGGTGATGGTAGGCTACCTCCGACCTTAGGCAAGGATGTAATCTGGGCCATCAATCATATAAAGAAGTATCCTGAGCCAGGGAGTGAGAAGCATAAAGTATCTAGGTGGGAAGAGAGAAGAGAGGCGCCTCCTGCATATGACAAAGTCACACGAAATGAATCAGAATGGGTAATGGTAGATTTGCCTGAGACAAGGGAGAGGGAGAAAGACTTGCTGGCATTCATCTAAAGAAATATATACAAGACTAGAATGACTAATGAGATGAAACTATTATTATTGACATGGAAGATAATGGTCTCTTAATTGCTGCTATTAAGTAATTAGGGTCTTAAAATATCTTGTAATTAACAAACATTTCCTAAATGACATTTCCACACATAATTCGACTAAAGTGCAGTTTGTCTATACAACGACCAGATAAAGTAAAATTTCAAACTTAATAGCAGACAGTTTAGAATGCGTTAAAAGCGGCCTGCAGAGGTAGTTACCAAGGATTGGAGGCCTGTGACCAGGCAGCAACAGTATCAAAGGACCACCTTAGTCCGGTGCCTGGCCCGATATTGTGATCTTACCTCTTTTCGTGCTACATCCATACATCGATCTCGGGCCGATCCCTGAAACTTAATTTTAACTTCTAAAGTGTATTGTGAGGTATATTTTTGGATGAGTAATGTGGTTATATTCTGGTCCTCCACATACGTATTTTCCAAGATGCTAGTCTTCTCGAACCACATAACTTTTTGCTGTAATTGAAAGATATAAAAAGGTGGTCGTAGATTTTAGAATTGAGAAAATCCATAGGCGTTATAGAGAAGCTATAGAGAATGTCACCGTAATGGGTATATAGCTAACGATAGAGACAATAAAGTAAGGCCTGGTAGTATGGAAAGATCAGGCTATTATAATATCTCATTACTAGTAAAATAACCAAGGTTAAAACATTGAAGATATTTTAATATATGCTTCTATTGATGCTCTGTATAGTATACTGTATCTTAGCCTCTATACATCTTGCTTTCTTTAATCGATACGTCAAAATTCTTTGCTCGGAGTAGTTATTTGGTAAGATAAATGTAGGGTATCACTTTTGGAATGTTATGACGGCGTAGCGAAAAGTCTCATTCTTGTATCCTCTTCTCATTGCACGGAATGCCTGAAGAAAAGCTAAGCCGTCTCGGCCTTGTGCTACCGCAAATGCCCAGAGTGAAGCATTTTGAATAAGTGACCATGAAATATCCCTTGTCCTATTATTAGCTGAGCCCGTGAGGCTTTATGATAAAGAAAGCTCACCATGTTTTAGAGACATTTTTGCTGATATCAAAAGGACTGGCNAAAAGTTTTTAAACCAGCTTCATTCGCGAAGTTGACATAGCCAAATTGAGTGCAGAGTGGTGGAAGCAGCATGCCGTCTTCTGGAAATTAGCATAGTTGTGGGAATGATTGAGATGGAGTATTTATTACCTTCGATTGGTGCAATGTCTGACTTCATCTGCTCATCTGTTAATTCTTCCGCCTTGAACCAATCCGCAACTACAAGCTTGCCGCCTGGATTCAGTAGCAACTCAGCATTTTTGAAAAATAATTTCTTATCAGGAAGATGGCTCATGGCTTCCGAAATCCAGACTGCGTCAAAAGTAGCTTTGTTGAGTACGGCAGTAAAGAACTCGCCCATCTTCTCGGCATCGAGCTCAATGAACAAAACCGATCCATCTCCCAGTTTCATGGACCCGTCTTCGAGAGAACTTTTACCGCCATTGCTTTCTAAAGTTAGTTGCTTTGCAATTTCTACTTGCCGGGGACTTATGGTAACCCCAACGACCTTGCAGCCGTGATTCTTAGCTAAATAGCGAGTGGTACCGCCTATTCCACATCCAACATCCAAAACCGCGCTTCCTCTAGGTAAATCTGAACGGGAGAGAAGTAGCTCTATCAGCTGCACCTGGGCTTGTTCTTTTGTGTCGCTGGGTGACTTGAAATAACCGTGATGGATGTGCTCTCCCCTATTGTCCCCACTGAGTTAGTTCATGCTTAGCAAGAGATTCTTGGATTAGAGGAATACCAGAGAGAGTAATAATAGTCGCTTGCTAGCTCATAGTGGTGCCTGATACGTTCTTTGAGCGTTGTGAAAGAACTGTGTTGTTCAACAGGTAGTGTTTCATATTGGTCGCAAATATCGCCACTATTTAATGTGTTCTTTGCCACTGGGTTTGGGTCGCCCATTTTGATATTACTTATATTAGTTTAATGCTATGGATTTTTTTATGTTTAATATGAGATTGCGATAGTACGATGAAACAATTGCTGAATTAACCGCACTAATGATGTAGGATGACGTTTTATTCTCTGCAAAACCCCAAAACCAATCCCCACTAAGTTACGTACCTATGGTTTTTTGTATGGGGTCTTCGCATAAGTTTGCTCTTTTAATCGTATCCCGTATGGCAGTTAATTACGGTCGCTACGGTAACAACACATTGACAGGTTCTCTGGAGCGTAGAGGTAAATAAATAAAACAGAAGGATGCGGTACGTATGATAACAGATGATTTTTCAACCTATCTTATGAAAAATGACACGCGGAAGGCATCAACATTCATATAATAGCCTTCTGGTTCCGGCTCAACATAGTAAAGGGACTATTAGTAACTATTAGAAAGAGCAGAACTTCTACAGTTAGGCTATATGTAATACATGTCTTATCGATAGAAAGCTAAAGCTACTATCACTTCTTCAATACGGTGACTAGTTTGAACACACAACAGGTTCAACATTGTCTTGAGCTGGGAATATTGGTTACTTGAGAGGCAAAGCTAAAATTACAGCTATCTGGTCAAATACACCTCAACTAGAGCCTTCGCTGAAGTAAGTTAATAACGAATCTCCAAACTCTCAAAGCTTTTCATGTCGAACTTCCTCTTCGGGAAATTTTCCGTGCCTTCCCTCACCATTACTAAATCTTGTTGCTCCTGCTACACTCTCTATATTAATAACCTTGATACCTTCATCATACTCATGTGAGAGAGCATCCTCAAAAGACGTAGCGTTATAGGCGGCATAATAACAAGACGTACGATCGATGTTCATACAACCCTGAGGGAACTGGAGTAGAAGCTCAGCAATTTTATATGCTTCCTCTAATGATTTCCCTTGTGGCACAACCCGGTTTGCTAGACCCATCGTGAGAGCCTCCTGTGCTCCTACTGGCCTTCCAGTCAGGATCATATCTAAAGCCCTCCCCAGACCCACGATTGCTTGCAGACGGACAGTGCCACCGTCGATAAGTGGGACACCGAATCGTCTACAGAAAACACCGAATACAGCGGTCTCCTCTGCAACTCTAATATCTGCCACGAGGCTGAGCTCTAGTCCGCCTGCCACAGCATACCCGGACACAGCCGCAATGACTGGTTTTCGGATTTGCATGCGTGATGGACCAATTGGGCCGATGTTGCGACCTTGTACTCGTTCATGTGGACTAACCCGAGGACCTTTGTAATCCGACCCCACTTGCTGCAACTTGGCGACCTCATGAAGATCGAATCCAGCACAAAAGGTACCATGCTCACCATGGAACACGCAAACCTTCTGAGTATCATCGTTCTCGAACTGTAGAAATGCCTCGGTCAGCTTTTTGGCTGTTAGGCCGTCAACAGCATTCCTCCTATGCGCTCTGTTAATTGAAATGGTTGTAATGCCATTTAGAGTCGTCTTAACCACAACCACGTCAGCTTCAACTCCATGATCAGACTCGGTTAAGTCAGGAGGACTCATATTGTGAGACAATTTCGTGATGCAAAAAGTAGTTTTGTCAAATCCAATATCAAACTATGGTGGTTAGTAGCACCGAAAGATATTAGTTATTCACTTGGTACAAATCCCCACCCCCTCCCTTACGGTAGGGCGTATATGACTTGCCGAGGTTTTTGTGTTACCAACCATCCATGTAACTACCCGGAGCAAAGGAGAATGTCAATCATCCAAGTTTCAAGGTCCTAGTTGTGCTATCATGTACGAAGCATCATTATTAATATAGTTGTAAACTGCTTTACTCTCTAGGGAGTCACATATTTCTGTTAATTTAATTTGGCCTGCGTATGTTCGGTCCACAAAACGTGCTATCCGATCAATCCTTTAAGCAACTAAAGAATTGTAACGCGAATTCTGTACTCTCCACGGGTCAATGGTGTGTATTGTCCTTTATATACAAAAAGAATTAGTAAGACGTCTTTTAATTTCATTACTACTTGTCTTCTCACCGTTTGCCAACACAAGCTCCTCCTTGTCGCCAAATAATGAAATTTACATTACAACTTAGATTGAAAAATAGTTGTATTTCGAGGTCCTTTTAAGATTAAAGTTACAAAGCCCTAGTTCATCATCTTCACGGTATAACTTCACCTCATACATCAAACCAATGATAAAGATTTTACGTATATTAAAATATAAATCTTTTTGATATGTAAATTTATAAGTTATACATATACGACGTTAATTGTGGTATCATTTTTTGTTGATATTCATTAAATGAAAGAGATAAATACATTTTAAGTATGTGGCCAGAACTGGTTCAAGAGTAAAGGGTCACCGTCTACGTTATCGAAAATGAGTAACCAGTCAGAGTCTAGAATGATTAGTTTAACCAATTTTGCAGAGCGCTAAGCTATGAACCTACTCTGACAGAGCCAGCGACGCGCTACCTCGATGAGAAGGTGGCTAGAGCCTTGATTCGTATCCGGATCCCTGAGAGACAGTAAGATGGCAATCTTACTGTATGAACTCGCAAGGCTGGCTTCATCGTTGGCAGACAGCTAGAATATGTAGCGGAACTTGTGGACAAATCGGTAGGCAAACTCCAGAGCTAGCTGTGTCTTCCCAACCCCGCCGATTCCATGGATGAGGCAAGATTTCTGTCTCGCGTCTTGGATGTTTTGGAATATGAAATGGAGATCGTTCTCTTGTCCGTAAAATTTGGGGATCCGCGGGAAAGGGACAGAAAAAATTCGATCACATCTTGTCACACTGCCAAGCGCATCTTCCACCATCTTCCTGTGTTTTGCTGCTGCTCCGACTGTCCAATGCCAAAGTAAGTCAAATCTGTGAGGCATCTAGCGTGCCAGGTGCTTCAATTGGCGTTATTCATGAGGGTCAAGTCATCCACAAATACAATTATGGCTACAGCAATGTGGAAGCCAAGTCACCAACGACGTCTGACACCATCTACCTACTGCATCGGTTCTATCACGAAATCTTTCATTTCCGCAGCTATTGCTAAGTTGGTTGATGAGAAAAGAGTAGCATGGGACACCCCCATTAAGGACATCCTTCCGGAATTTCAGCACGATAATCCCATCATCACCCAAATGACAACTATCACCGACATTCTCTCTCACCGTAGCGGACTAGCTGGATTTGGTGCCATGAATCTCGCCTTCCAGGGAGATGGCACCATGCTCTTGCCCAAGGATAGCCTTTTCAACATCGTCAACCACATTCTTGTCTTATTTCCATTCCGTCAGAGCTGGAGATACTTTGTTTGGTGCTACTCGTTAGCAGGTGCTATAATCGAAAGGGTTACTCAGAAATCACTGAAAGAATTCTTATCCAAAATCCTTTTTCAACCTCTTGGAATGAAGAATACGTCGTTCAGTCCTAAGGATGCGAAACTGGGGAAGCTAGCTGAGCTTTACGCGGGACTGTCTGATGGGAGTGTATTCTGTCTTCCCAAACTCCAGGTTTTTAAAGACACCTTTTTCGAGGCTTCTGGGGGGATGTTCTCAAGTCTGGATGACCTCATGATCTGGGCGGGTGTCATGCTCAAATCTATCAACAGTACCGACATAGAAGATCCATTCATCAAGGAAGCGCCCTATATTTTCAGTAATCACGCTGCTATGTTTAACCTATCCATCTCCGAGCGCTCTTACGGTCTAGGCTGGGTGCGCACCCAGCTTCTAGGCGTCGTTGGCCTCATTTGAGACAACGCTAATCTTTGGGAAGTTTAAAAAAGCCCCTTGCTCGGCGGAAAAGACAAGCCCTTGTTGATGATATATTATCAGGGGAGAACAGTAGGGTATTACTCATTTATGGCCCTCTTCCCTGATACTGGTTCAGCCGTTATCGTTCTCACCAACTCTATTATTGTAAGTGATGCGGCTGACTGAATCGGTCGGGCAGTTATTCAATCGCTCTTTGACTTAAATGACGGCCAAGACTACGTCGCGTTAGCTAAAGAGGCAAACCAGCGCACTCTAGCTCAGTATGACAACCTCAATAACAAGATAGATTCTATGAAGGTATCCTGCTCTATCATGAAACCACTAGAGTTCAAGTCATTCATCGGTAGATATAAGCTAAAATCGAAACTTTTCGTCATTGATATCTTGCCGCATTCTAAAAAGAGCGACCGTCTGATTATGCGATTTCAGGGCCTCAAAGATCAGACGTACGAGCTACGTCCTCTCTGTGATGAGACTTTTGAATGGAGCCTCACTCACGATAAGTCAAAAAAGGGGCAGATATAACTACGCCAAGCTTTCGTATTTCCTGTTCAAATTCCATGTGAATGAGAGTGGTGAAGCTGTATCATTTTCTTGGATTACTGATATTGTGATGAAAAACTGACCTGTAGTGTTTAAGAAAGTTAAGGATTATAATAAAGTTAATGGGTGGACTAGTGATCAAAATCCGATTACCTAACGGGCTTATTATGAGCATAAGTGGGTTCTTAATTTGAAAGCTCGTTATGAGTCACTGTATTCGAATTACGGTTCTGTTTAGCTTTGGGTTAATAGGGACAATGACCAATCTCGGCAGATAATATTCTTCCGGTATGACTATTAGTTTCAGTTTTTATATTAGGATAACTGGCTTCTCAGCTTCTCAATATAAGTGGATTTCTGAGAACTAGGGCTTCCCTACTTCTTTTACATCACAACATCAAACACACACCCAAACATAGTGTATTGGGATACATAGCTCCCAGTTATTCTTAACGAATTTTATGAGATTGGGAATCTTGGAATTGCTGTTTCAGCTGTTGTAGAATGGCAAATGGGAGGTCATAGCCCCCCTGAAGAGTTAAGGTATTTTTTGTTGTTTCTGATCGAAATTTTCTTATTTCGATTGTAGGGTTTGTTTTATGTTACAGCATTTCTACTATTTAACAGCAAAAACAATTTTATGCTATTATTATTTATGGTAAAATGATAATCTCACCTGACTCTTCTTTACTACGATCTACAACTACGGTTTTTAACAGTAGCCCTAAAGCTGTCAGCCACTATTCTACACTCAAAAGGCCATAAAACATTAAAAACACGCAGTTCACGCTTATAAAATACTTTAAGAAATACATTCCAGGAATTGAAAAATTACCGATTATGATTAATATGATTGGCCAGTCAGGTGGGCTTTCACGTGTTATATATGACAAGAGTATTTATTTGTATGATGATCTTGACGCTAGCCTTTTTGCGAGACAGTGGCCGAAAATATAAAACTACTCAATCGTTCATAACACTTAGTACGATGTTGATAATAACGGCTGCATCTCATTTCAGGCTTAGAAAATTTACGGCAAAGTCATTTTCCGTGTTGTTAGAAAGTAGAAAGTTAAAAGAGGGGTGATCCTGCTCGTCTATTCTCAAGTGGGAAATTTCCATAAAATCCCGACAGCGGTATCCTTCCAAGGCAGTCCAACGTCGGAAGGATGAGCATCGAGATCCCGACCGCAATGATAAAAGCAGCAGCTTGTCTTTCTGCACTGGTATGAGTCAATTGTGGGGATGACTTCGGAGTCCGTGTGAGAGATCGGGGGTTGAAGGAGGGGAAAGAGGGGCTTTGACGGCGATGAAAGTCATTGGACGTTGGCCTCACATCAACGGATCCTAACTTCTTAGCGCTCTTTCAGGCCTAAGACTTGAAATTTCCTAGAAGAGCAAAGCACAATTAGTCTCATCACCAATAATTACGAATTGAGAGAAAACAATAAGACTACAGCTGTTAGCAGTTTAAATGCTAACAGATAGCAGCAGTAATCAAATAACCTGTATTATTGACTGCAAACCCCGAAAGCGGGTTTGCGATGTTCTCCGAAGTCTCTACTTGCCAATGCCGAATTTCACTGTGGAGTAGGTAATAACTTTCCGGTTGTGCACAGAGCACAGGTCGGATTTTGGTTTCGACCAGTGTGGGACAATGTCGTGGGAGGAAAGGCAGTATCAACGGATCATTGTTCAATCGGTTTCTATCAAATGCCATAAAGCCCTTTTATCTCCATTCATAAATGACAACTGTATGCAGTATATCATAGATATGCATTATAAAAGTGCATATCACGCGCTCTGCTTAGAATTTACGTGCTTAACTTTCATGTTGCCGTTATATGCTTCTACATGCGGAAGTAGACTACGGTAAGTAAGACAACTCCAAAAGTGGAAGAACAACCCTTATTTCCTACCTTTCCCCGACTTCCAGGACCCAATCAGGCTGACGATATCAGTATACAACACGCTGACTGGATATCAACTGGAAATGAATGCTTCTCCACCCTCCGATATTTCGCCTTCTCCTCTGTTTTGCACCATCCCGAAATAATTCCGACTATCCGCAACGATCCGAATAGAAAATATGCGTGGTTATGGCAGCGAGACAATGCGATGCCATGAAACCTCAGCCCCTCTTTGTACCCGGGTTCGGGCTTTTCCTATTGTCTTATATATAGCTTGAAGGCCACTGAGCCTACCCATCAAGGTGATTTCATTCTCACTCACTTGAAAACCTTCATCCAATCCTAATCGTCGAAAAAAGTAGATATAACCCTATACTAGTCAAAATGGCACCCTCACTTCATCCCCTGCTCGATAATGGCATCACAAAGGGTAAGGCCGACTTTCCCGGTGGAAAGCTGCATTGCCATTGCCCATCCAACAAGGTCGAAGTGACCCTTAGCAGCGATGTCCTCCACAACCACGCTTGTGGCTGCTCAAAGTGCTGGAAGCCAGCAGGTGCTCTTTTCTCCGTTGTGTCTGTCATCCCAGTCGCCAACGTCAAGGTCACCGCCAATAGCGACAAGCTGAAAGTCATTGACCCAAGCGCCGTTATCCAACGTCATGCCTGCAAGGACTGTGGTGTCCATCTCTATGGTCGCATTGAAACGGACCATGCATTCAAGGGTCTCGATTTCGTTCATGTTGAGCTATCTGATGAGAAGGGATGGCAAGAGCCTCAATTCGCTGCTTTCGTATCTTCGATCATCGAGCAGGGTTTTGATCCCAAGGGCATGGATGAGGTTCGCTCTAAGCTGAGCTCGGTTGGCTTGCAGACATATGATGCGCTGTCTCCTCCACTCATGGACGCCTTAGCCACCTACACAGCTCAGAAGAACGGAGTTTTGCCATCCAAGATCTAGTGGCATTGATCACGATGGGTTATAAGATTGGGTTTCGAAAATTGACAGCAGTTGAGCTGCAATAGTAGGCGCGGATAAAGCTTGGTATGCCACAGGGTGGGCGGGAGCTGAGCTAAAGCTATAGGCGTCAATATGATTAATGATGGAAATGGATAGCAATTCCGAAAATAAAAGTCAATTCTGAAAGCCAACTCTGGTTTGAATGTGCTGTTGAATAACAGAGCATGTCTATGTTGCCTACTCTGCCCCTGAAATAAGTGTCGTCGTAGCATAGCACTCGACAGCTGATGTCTTATTAACCTACATCCCACCTGCTTACCATATTATGCATTACGCCCCTTACGAGTTAGGCTGTGTACCTGGCATTAGCACTGACGTCTGATTGATGCGTATACTACCCACTAATTAAATTCGTTGGATGTAAAGCCCTAGTAATGATATGGCAAGTGAATTCTGAATTAGATTACTCATCTCTTGTAGACTTGCCATTCTCAATGTTTAGTAATCCCCTTAGGTTTGTATATTAAATCTCTGCAGCCTTTAGAAGGTAGGGGATCTTATATTAACCAAACTAGTAATTGGTAGATTTAGCAGATGAGAAATTTATTTGGTAGTCACTGAGCAACTTTTCCCGTAGAAACTTCCGTGAATATCCCCAACAAATTGGTACCTGTATTTTGTCAGGTTCAAAAATTCGCATTCTTTGCTAAAGAAAGTAGATTGATAATATATTTCATATGGGTCTTTATATTTTGTTCGGATTGAAAGGCATGGGAAACTAGTTTGGCTGTAGTCATCCATCAGACCATCATTATTGCTCGCCAATCTTTATTTTCCCTAGTCAATATAAATTATATAGTCCAGAACCTTAAGAGAAAAACAAGTAAGAAGGCAAAGCATAGAGAAGTATGATTCATATATTGCAAATAGGAAATGCTTGATACTAAAGCAACACTAAGTTATTAGAGATCGGCTTGTCGTTTATCTGTGGTTACTTGCCTTGAAGCGTTGAATGCCTTTCAACTCACCCCGATAATTACTTCAACATCTCAAGCAACGAAACAAAAACACATAGTCCAACGCCTTGCATATCAAGCCAAAGCTACTACGATTAACAGTGCCAACCCCAACAGGAAAGCCATGCCTAAAAGAACTCCAAGAATGCGTTAGAAAGGGCTTTAGAGGAGTTAACTTAGCACACCAACGAAGCCATACATGCGTTACAAAGTAAATAAGAAGCAAGCTAAGGCGTTTGTAGAACCCCGCATAAATATGTATGGTGTATAAAAAAGGTAGAACACCCTTCTTGCTCAGGTGTACAAAGCAAAGAAACCCATTATACTTAAATGTTACAACAAACGGGAGAGAAAGGAGGCAATCTCTTTTTTCACCTTTGTAGGAAGAATGGAATATAAGGCTAGTAATTATTACGGTAATGTCTTTGCATGTGCATGTGATAATGTATGAGCCGACGCGAGAACAAGTTATGGTTGGGATCCTTATCTTATCTACCTAGATCACAGTATACCTACGGCGGTACTGTATACGTAGTCTTCCTATTTGTCTGGGCTATGCCGCATTTTGTATTAAAACAATTCATAAGTGGGAGGAGCTTGGCTAGCCATCATATTGAGCCTGATTGGTATGATAACGGATACATACACCTCTATAAGTAACGTTTGATCCCACTACTGAGCCTTATCATGATGATCATCGGAGTTGTATTATTTCTAATACTGTCTAATACCATTAAGAAACTGCTCTTATATCTCCTTTTCTTTTTGCCTGCTTTGTGCCCATCTAACTGCTCTAACTGAAGCCATCTATTACATAGAATCTTAACTAGGCCAAAGGTTGTTAGGAATGGCCACTACTACTACGACTTCAGAAGGGTTAGATGAGAACTACTGGTGTGCAAAGAACAAAATCAATGGAAACTTTGGTAGTGAGATCTTATCAGATGACGCCATCGTAGGTGATTTCGATAGCCTACCACTTATTGATATTGCGGGCATCTTCAGTGATGACCTCGAAGAGCGTAAAAAGGTTGCTGCACAACTGCGTGAGGCTTGTACCAAGGTTGGGTTCTTTTATATAGAAAACCACGGTATTCCCCAGGAGGATATTGATACCGTGTTCAATATGGGAAAGAAGTTCTTTGAACTTCCATTTGACGAAAAGATGGAGGTGTATATAAATAATACACCTCACTATAGAGGGTACACTCCACTTTACGGTGGAGGATCTGCTGGACCAGACGGCAAAGGAAGTATGTATCAAATTAATGTTACCTTGGTGTTCTCTTATATTTTACAATATCTCAAGCTGGCTGACTGGATAATACCTTTAGATGCAAATGAAGCATTCGACTGGGGTCATGATAGCAAACTTAACGACGATCCAGAGGACAAATTTATTGACCCGCACATGAGAGGAGAGAACCCATGGCCTAGACAAATTCCAGAATTTGAACAGGTTTTATCCAACTATTATAGGAGGCTAAGGAATTTAGGTCGGGTCTTTGCACAAAATATTGCCTTGTCGCTCGGTTTAGATGAATCATATTTCGATCCTTACCTAACCCACCCTGGGTGCAGCGCACTGGTAGCACATTACCCGCCGCAGGAGGTTGGTAGTAAGAAATTTGGAATTGATGGCCATACGGACGCTGAATGTGGGCACATATTCTGAAGCGAACTAGACGTGAAACTAATTTAAATTTGGTGTACAGTGGTAACATTTCTAGCTCCCGGAGACGTTCGAGCCTTGGAAGTCTTAAACAGAAATGGCTACTGGGTCTCAGCGCCGCCGAAAAAGGGTTGTTACATTGTCAACGTTGGAGATCAGCTACAATCGTGTAAGCATTCCATAAAACTCATGTCCTTATGGAAATCTGAGATTGACTTAATCTCCAGTTACAAATGGCCTCTATGTTTCTACCATGCACCGTGTACTGAACTATTCAGGTCAAGAGCGATACTCTATTCCATTCTTTTTCAGTTGTAACTTTGAAACTGTGATTAAGGTATGTTCGCTCTATTGTTACGATTAATAGTACTTCTATAGGTACTTTCTGGATGGGAGCTAACCTAGGTCAAACATATAGCCTCTTCCCGAGCTGCTTAATGATAAAAACGCAATTTCATATTCCCCACTGACGGCAGGCCAGGTCAGTTCATATTATCTCAGGCTTTCGATTATTACTAAATAGAGATATAGATGTATAAGAATACAATGATTTCCTTCCATCATATTGCGGAGAAGAACCCTGAATTTCTCAAGTATTATAGAAAACATGTGACCGCATAATTGGTTTATTTGAAGGCAATGGATCTTTAATTTTTACCTGTCGATTAGACACGTAGTTTAATACTTTTCAAGAAAGTAGATTGTGAGGAGGAGCAAATGATATGAAAACTAGAATCTGAGCTCGAAAGCTTTTCTACACTACGCTAATTTTCCCACTCTAATAGAACAGCATCCCACATAAAGCCATGCCATTGAGCAGTTCTTGTTACTTGGAATGTAACATCGTTACTACCTTCCTTAAGTATGCCCTGGCTGATTGGAAACTCAAAATAATGCCATTCTCCTGCTGCCGTAGCGCTTCGATATAAGCAAGGGTCACTAGGGATATCGGCACTAGTAAGGTTTCCAACCGTTGCCCCATTAACTAAAATGTTGCTGGAGACGCCACTGGAGTAGCCAGCCAAACTAACAGATAGCACAGCTTCAGAGTCCTTGGGAATCTCGAAACGATTGAGATCAAATTCTACCGTCCAGGTTCCTAGTGCAGATTGTCCGAAGCACCACTCTGACTCGTGTGATTTACCAGGAACAAAAGTCAGGTTGGCAGGACACTGAGCCACCAATGCGTGCTGATGCGGTGCTCCGCCAAATCGAAAACCTAGAGATTTCCTGTCTATATCCCCAATTCTCCAAATTGTTTTCCTCTCCTGAGTATTCCAAACCAAACCCCACAGGCGAGTTTCATGGCCGTGGTGGACTTGAATATCATTCTGGAGGTATGTCGTGCTCACGTCTCCTATGGGAAAGCCATTTGACCATGCCTGTAAGGCGTAGACACCTTTGCGAACGTTTGAAAAAATGAAATTGCCAAAGGCATCTGTATAAGTAGTATAGTAATTAAACCGGCCCATGTCTACAGCTGTCTCGTTGGGATGATTGTCTCCTAAGAACACTGCTGCATTGCCGGCGGGGCGACCATCTGATAGTCGAAGATTACCCGTAACTGAACCTCGAGACTGATATGAGGAGTCAGTGAACCACTTATATGGGAAAGAGCTATCTTCTTGCTTTGCTCTGTTGGAGACATCTTGGAAGCTACCATCATTCTATCAATTAGTTAGCAAAAAGCAGACGAATAATATATTGCTCCACGTCTTTCTTACTAAATACCACAGCCATGGGCCCCAAGTCTTCCCAACTTGAAAGTAGTCCGAGCTGGTTGCCATGAAATGAGTGCCATGAATCATATTCAGCTGCACTACATCTCCTGTCGAACTTTCTCTGTGAACTAATAGCTCTTGCTTCAATTGATCGCCATTATATTCGTCCTTTCCAGGATAGATATACCAGCTTCCGTATCTGGGCCCGTAAACACCATAATAGTCTTGGTTTCGAATAAAGTCGGCCCAGTCGTATTTGGTAATATAGGTCCCATTTGGAAGAAGCCAAGTTTCGTCTTGTACTTTAGTACCTTCTGCGATAAGAGAGAGTGGCGGTAATGGTCCATCCTTAATAGCAATTTTACCATTGAGAAATGTAGTGTTATCCAAACGGAAGAGAGTGCGGAACTCTCCGAGCACTGGAAGCCCACGGTTAACGAAGTATTGATAGGCTCCAGCCAAATGAGGTTCGATAACCCAATGAAAATCACCTTCATTGGCGGAGAAAATGACATCTAACTGGTCGTTTGTATGAGAATAAACCTTGGCACTTGTCCAATTCAGGTTCGACACCGCTCCATCTACACACAAGTCAACAATAAGATAAGTGATATGGGAGAAACGTTCTACGTAGAGTGGCATACTGTAACTAGCGTAATGTCCAACTGCTTCACCAACAATATCCTTTCCTTTGTAGTAAAGCTTAGTCCCGAATGTCTGGCCGATGGTGATGTTCCACAAGTCATTGCCTATAACATGGGTCGTATCATTGATAGTTTTGAAAAATGGCCCCGCTGCCAGTGATCCATGTATGACAGCAAGACCACAAAGAATTGCAGTGAAATACATGCTAGTGAACTAAACTAGCAAGACGATTAAGCCGTGGTTGGTAAGAGAAAATATACAAGTTGGCATTGGGAAACGGTCAATTAAACATACAGCACTTTCTAGTTAATTATCTACGATCACCGGAATTTCTGGACTATAATAATTAGATGAAATAACCCTCATTCCCCCACAATCTTTCTCATACCTAACTTGTATCTGCAGTACCCCTCCTGTAATACTACTCTAGTACTCGGTGTAAGTAATACCGACTATGGTAAGATTGTGGTAGTGCTGTCAGAAGCTTCGCGGAGGAATTGTCATTTCTCGATGTAAAAGAGGCCGTATTGTAGGCCAACTTGCGTCGTACTACTTCTCTTAATGTTTAATCATCCGAAAATATTGTTAGCTGCACGTTGTATGTGTTTAAGGGCATACGGTTCATTACAAATCGTAGGAGATGCTAATCATTAGACATCTGAACACTAGCAACACTGGCCGAATTCTTAATATGACAATTGTACATCCCATAATTTGAAACTATTTACGGAGTATGCTACTTAAGATCACCTCCTCAGCGATTTAAGTTACCAAAGCAATGCTTCTTAGTACACGTAGCGGAAATTAGGATTCTCCTTATCCGTCAAGTCTTCAAAAGCATGCACGTATTGCTCATCCATTGCCTCATGAATTCCAGCTGCTGCGAGCTCGTCCTTCTTCTTATTCTGATGTACAAGGTACCACCGAAGGAATATAAGGATTAGTACAAGAAGACTATAACAACCTAAGTGAACGGCAAAAGCAATGAAATAGCGAGGTGCATTCCAGGTGAGAAACACTTGAGGGCCTGGTGATTGTTAGCCATTGACCGAAGCCTAGAAAGCTGGTGCCTACCAATTGCATTTCCTGCAGACCAAATGATGAAATTTGTCGCGACAACTGTGGCCTTCTTTGTCTGCCCGCCAATGTTACGGGATATCATTGCCAGCCCAAGTGTCTGCGCGGACCAGAATGACAACGTGATATAGTAGCTAATCAGAAGCCCAACTTGAGTCGCTTTATCTGTGTTTACAACAGTCATGAGGACAATTGTTCCGATAAATGATCTAAAGGCTTTCATTAGTGGATGCAAAAAAAATGTGGTTGTGACTTACGGTATAACAAAGCCGAGCATGATGTAACAGTTCTGTGCTGTCTTCTTGACAAGCCATGCCGACCCCAAAAGCACAATAATAATATAGAATCCCAATACCATCGCGAGAAGTTGAGTTTGTAATTCTGAGAATTTGAAACTAGTGATGATGATATTCGCGAATGCACCAAGTCCGCTGGTTGGCAAGGTCGTGCAGAATGCAATTCCACTGTAGCACCATGTTTGTGGGTCTCGGAAAGCTTCCCACATTTGGTCTCTCTTAAAGCGTTTGTTCTGAATTCCAGTTTGATTAACTCTGACTCGCTCCACCATGAGCTTCTTGTCTTCCTCGGTGAAGCACTTGGCTCGCATAGGAGAATCTGGCATGTAGACGAACACAAATGCGCCCCACAAGATGGCAATAGCACCATAGGTGATGAAGAGTGCTTGCCAGGATAATAGAGGACCAGTTTTGAGTAAGGAGAAACAGTATGCTAGCAAGCCACCGACAATCTGCTGTGCCCCGTTCATCATGTACCTGAGGATTATGTTAACGATCAAATCTCGATACATCACATAGACAAACTTACCAATATGAGACTGCCGCAGTCTGCTCTTGCCTTAAGTACCACATGCTAGAGAGCAAGACAAAGGACGGCTGACAGCAAGCTTCGAAGATACCCAAAAAAGTTCGGAGGACTACCAAGTGCGTGAAATTTTTAGCTACGGAGTGTAACATCAAAGTCATACCCCAAAGCATGATATTTATTGAGAGGTACTTGGCGATTGGAACACGCTGGATTATCCAATTAGTAGGGTATTCGACGATGAGAATAGCGATGTAGATGCATGTCGTCAACCATGAGTACTGTGACAGATCAGACCTTAGAACTACACAAGCAGCACAGAGCAGTATAGTTACAAACCTGCTGATTCACCAAGTGAGCGTACTTCTGGATACCCATAATGGATGCAAAGGAAAGAGTTCCCTTATCCAGGGCTTGAAGGAAGTATGTGATGATCATAATGATCAAGACACGACGATCGATAAGCTTCTTGAGGCGACGATTGGTAGCTTCATCGATGACGATTCTCACTTCACTCGCGTACTTTGCAACCTCATCATCGACACGAGTGAAATCTGTGAAGTCTTTCCCCGGATAGCCGCCTGAAAGGGTCTGTTCAAGATGAACAGAGTCCATACCCTCGGCCTTGTTAGTTGGGATCTTCTCTGCATTGCTGTGAAGTGCTTTTGACTCTGAGGTTACAATCTCGGGGCTTTCCGACATTTTCTAGACTGGCAAAAGTCTGCAAAAAAAAGTCTTACAGGATCAACCAGTTCGATTATTGAGATAGACCAGCGGGGCCGTTACCCTTTTCACTTCTCATTTGCAGCAAACTCTAATTAGTCCATCCCATCCCCCGTTTTAGACTCCACTGCCCCGGAGTCAATCACAGCGAGAGACCAGGCCATCCCCAGATACCCCAGCATAACCAGTTTGTGGAGTCTATATTGATAAACCGAAATCCCGAACGCCAAGATCTAGCTACCAATTCACTGTTGGTGGAGATGGGCGGAGAAATAAAAATGTGATGCCAAGGGAGGGGAAGCTTTTAGCCACATTTGCTTATAGGGAGGTGGCATGCTCTAGTAAAGCTTTGGCGCACCAATGCTACTCCCGTGCCCTCGGTGTACACCACCCCGAACAGCAGATGTTTTGATGTTTGGAGTATTGTCAAAGACAATGCTAATAGCTCATCAACCCCAGGTGTGGTATTATCCAATGAGTAAAACTCATAAACCAATTCTGCAACCTTCTCTCCTCGACTCATCCTGTGCGAGTCTTCAGAATCCAGATTCAGTCGTAGCGCTGGTGGTGCGAGTCCAAAATGCCTACCAATGTCGCTGGCATCGATGTGTCGGCAATCCACGCCGCAGTCAAACTTCTTACCAACAACTTAGTGAACATCAAAGATACCACAGGCAAGTTCCTTCTTAAACTCCCCGACGGCCGGATTATTGACACTAAGGGATGGAATGATTGGGAGTGGACCCACGGTATCGGACTCTATGGGCTCTACAAGTACTACTCTCTCACTGGAGATAAGCCGACATTGCAGATTATCGAGGACTGGTTCCGGGATAGATTTGCAGCTGGGGGAACAACAAAGAATATCAATACTA
The DNA here is from genome assembly GCA_002812745.2 of Scytalidium lignicola. Lineage (NCBI taxonomy): Eukaryota > Fungi > Ascomycota > Leotiomycetes > Scytalidium > Scytalidium lignicola. The sequence goes on from NCSJ02000297.1 coordinate 27,028, forward strand.
TGGCAGCATTCCTAACATTGGCGTACTTGTACGAAGAGACAAGAAATCATACATATCTGCCTTGGTTGGATTCATGGGCTGAATGGGGTATGGTATTGTCACTATTGAGTATCTTGGTAGGATGAAAAGAAAAGCTAACCGGATGATTAAACAGCTATGAACGATCTCGAACGTACAGAATATGGAGGAATGCAACATTTAACATATCTTACACCGAATACGCAGCAATTGTGGGATGATACGTTAATGATGACTGTGCTTCCCCTGGCCAAGATTGGGAAGGTGCTCGGGAGGCCACACTATATAGAAGAAGCAAAACGCCAGTTCCTGCTGCATATCAAATATCTCTTCGATACGCAGACAGGACTTTTCTTTCATGGCTGGACTTTTGAAGACGGCGGGCATAATTTCGCCAGAGCGAGGTGGGCAAGGGGCAATTCCTGGATAACAATAGTCATTCCCGAATTTGTTGAACTGTTGGATTTAAATAAGAGCGATCCGATTAGACTCCATCTGCTGGATACCATGGAAGCCCAGTGTCGTGCATTGAAGAAATACCAGGATGAATCTGGGTTATGGCGAACTCTAATAGATCATGATGATGAGGGATCTTATGTGGAATCATCTGCTACAGCTGGTTTCGCATACGGGGTTTTAATGGCTCAGAGAAAACGGTACATTGGGAAAGAGTATGAAGATATGGCGATGAAGGCTATTAAAGCAGTACTCGAGCAGATTGATGAGCAAGGTGAGCTTCAAAACACCAGTTTTGGAACAGGGATGGGAGATTCTCTGCAGTTCTACAAGAATATTCGAAGGACGAGTATGCCCTATGGACAGGCTATGGCAATTATGGCACTAGGAGAATTCTTACGTCGATATATATAGCATATAGAATATATATACGTTAAATAATCTTCCTTGCTGAATGTAAAAAGCTAGCATCATTCTTGATCTTAAAGGAGACCCTAATGGACGTTAAATCATTGCTGTAGTAGTTTCTAATTAAAAATCTATTCCTATTGACATATTTTGTTTAGCATGGAAGATGGATGTAGAAAGTCATTCTCCGTTACTTGCTATCTACCTATTCAACCTCAAGCCTCAATGCGTCATACTGCACATAGGTGCTCTGAGGCAAGACTGCTGATTCATAGTCAGTAGCATTTGCAGGCAAGCTGAGGATAATCTCATTCGTTCCATTAACGAGTAAGGCAGGATCGAATGTAAATTTGTTGGCAACATTGTAGCAAATTACTCCAGATCGCACGCCACAAGAGCTACTTTGATAGTATCTATGTATAATATTAGAAATTGATCCCTAGTAGAAGCAGGAAACTCACGGGATTATCCAAGGTTCTAATTCATGCCCATTCACCACCACAGTATATGGTAAGTTTGCAAATGGTTCTGAAGCATTGAACACATCTGTGTTTCCAGCAGCTGTCTTTGCTCCTGAAAGTTGGACCGTAAAGGTGGCCTGTCGCTTTCTGTAAAATTGGCTCTCTTCCATATCCCATAGGATCGTCCAATTATTCACGTTCTCATAATACGGTTCAGGGCGCAACGAATTAGCATATCCACCAAAGACACTCCAATGGATGTAATTCAAATCTTTAGAGACATCACTCTCGCCAACCTTAAATACCACACCATCAGGGTAGTCTGTTGGGAAATCATAAACTGCCCAGTATATAAGATATTGTGCAGGATGCAAAGGACGAGTAAAATCGGGAGCATATCCGTGTCGGTATTCTCCAGAGCTTTTATCTGGAGTTCCAATTCTCCAGATCTCAGTTCCAGCGTTTTCTTCTCGCCATCGAGCATGAGTGGTGTGTACTTCGCCTGCCTTAACTACGACATCATCCTTAGTATACCAGCCAAAAATACCATCGGCATAGACCGTGAGACGATACGTTCCTGCTTTCACAGACGGAATTTCAACGTCGCCCGTGACCGGGTCGATATCCGCCCAGTATTGATATGCTTTAGTGTCGAGCACATTATCTTGGAAATCGACACCATTCTGTGCGAGGACCGCAATGGGCCTGATAGCTCCGTCTGGGAGATCAATGTGGCCTTTCCAAGTAGACCTGCCACTTGATGGGACATAGTTCGGCACATATGGGGCTATCGAATTATAGAAATCGGAATCCCAGGTTGGAGAGAAGAATTGACGCGCATCTTGACGAAGCTCTTCAGTAGTGGCATCGGGCTTGCCTCTATTAAAGTAGTAAAATTGCTATTTGTCTCGTCAGCCAAGGACCTTAACTAAATATAGTTTAATGCCTTACTGGGCCAAATGTTCGATCGAACCCATCAGTAATATTTGGAGTGCCGTCGCCGTGGTGATTAGACACTTTAAAAAGTCAGCATCTGACCATAAAATATTTCTTCAAAATAAATACCAATATAGTTGTACACAATTCCGTCTACGACAAGGTCTGAATGCAACGGGCCACCAAAATACGTGTCCCTAGTATTCATCACAAGCCAAGCACCATAGGTTGCATTGTCATGGCTGGTCGATCCATCAGAATACATGCCATGAACATCATGATCTCTCCAAGTATCCGAAAATGTATATTTGGTGAAGTAGTCCGACTCTTGCTGCACATATGGGTCATCAGGAGTGTTTCCAAGATACCATGTTGCGTCTTGAACAGTGATTTCGTTGGCAGTTGCATTCTTTGATGGAAGTGGAGCATACTGCTTCTCATTAGTAATTAAATGCGTCCAAAGCGGTGTGTTAGGTCTGAATAATGTCCTGAACTCTTGCATATTTCGCAGGAACGGGGTTGTTTTGTTGTAGTAATACAATCGACTGAACGTATGCAACCCAGTTTCCCCATCACGCAAAAACCAGTATTGTTCCAAAGTTTGCCCAGTTGGAGCATATGTTTCGCTCATCACAATACCTCCATAAGAAGTGCCGGTCGAATCAACGCCTTTTATCAGTTGGTATTTAGGATCAATAGAGCCTGGAGTATAACTCCCTGACGGGATGCAATAACAGTCCAGGTATGGTCCAATTCCACTGTTTCCGGATCCTGTTGCGCCTCCAGGTGTTGGCATCTCATAGTTGAGTGTGCCTAGTAGGTCTTGCTTATCCAGAGCGAGATGCTGCATCACCCCGGTGGATTTGTTAACCGCAGCATAGAGACGATCATTTTGGAGGATGAGTTCCGTGCCGGATTCGGTTGCGTTTAGAAAAGCAAAAGCTTGATAGGGCAGCAATGAAAAGAATGACAAGAATCCAAGGAGCTTTGCCCCTGTTTGCAATCCCCCTGTCATGGTGTTATTATCTAGACGTCAAGCTTAATTGCTAGGCCGTTTAGATAGACATGTAAGATCTTAGCTTGTTCTACAAGGATATACACCTTTATAGATCCATATTTTGAAACCCATATTTGTCTTTTGTATTTTTAAATTCCGTGGTAATAAAAACTAAATATCCAGGTACCAAGGGATTGTGCATGCCGGCTTGCTCTCGGTCGGCGTCTGCGGGGATGGCCACTTCCCCAGACTTCGCCCCGCTATACAAAAGCTTTAATAGTACGTATAGAGATGCTTCGGTGGAAAATATAACGAAATATCCAAGCCAAGAAAGAGTAGTCATGCTAAAGGCGGGTAGCTGATATACAATAGAGCAGATCTCAAAGCTCTGGTATGTCAAGGAGAGGTACAGAACAGTAGAGTAGTATCAACATGGAGGAGAATATTGTTCATAGGTGGAAGTTCTGCGCCGAAGAGTCTTGGCTTCTGGGTTTGCCAAGATTCTAAAGTAGGTGGTATGTTGCCGATGGCCCGAACCTGCCAGTTAGTCCCTAGTTCTTTTCCATTAGTCATAATCCATTTTCATCACTCATACTGCTTATTAGGCAAGGTTGTCTGGCCTGCAGCTCTTCTTGAAGCTTTCATTTCGTTTAGGATAAGTCATGAATATCTTTTTAAGCATATTTATAAATTTTCGTCATATGCCTTACTTTACTCATATTACGATTGATCTTTAGAATCAGATTGTTTACTAGCTCTTTCCTAGGATTCTTCGAGGTCATTTCAAGAAAGGAAAAGAATGAACTCAGATGTTGGGGCTATTACTGTCTAAATAAATAGATTGGGCACTATATCTCATATATGAGTGCAATCTAGTCGTCCCTGTTAAGCGTCGTAGGTATAAAAGAAACCCTCCTTGCTGTGATCCCTTTCCGAGGAGGAATTGTGGCAAAACAATGTCACGTTCCGTCTACCCATATTAGAATCAGTTGAGCCTTCTGCCTGAGACTACTACACAACTGGTACGATCAGGTGGTTGATACATGATAGCTATCACGTGGCTCTAGACAGGTTTTGGGGTGTTCATAGAAGCGTCGTATGATCCTTGGCCTGACTTGAAAGCTCATCAACTTCTTCACTATATAGTTCGAGTCTATTCTAATCTGAAATCTTCATATTATAAGCTGGATAATTTAGGCGACCATTGTAACTGATGTTTTGGGTATATCTTTGAACTCCTTTCGCTCAAATCGCCTCCCATCTCACAAGCAACCCCATAAGCAAGAGTTACATTACAAGCCAAATAGTACACAGAAGATTGATCCGGAGCAGTTGCCGTGTATATTGCTCGTATTCCAAGTTAGGCTAAGGGAGTTTATTCCGAGATTCCAAGTTTGGCAACTACTTAATATCCATTCGCTCAATGTCATTGGCATCCATAGCACCCCCTCGAAAACCGCTATTCCCCACGGTGCTTCCCTCTATACCTGAGCATGTTTCATACCTCGTAATTGTTATTTTGCCTTTATTATCCGGATTCCGGAATAGAAAGTCACCGCTGCCGATGAACTTGCTCTCTAAGACTACCGCCACTGAAAGGCGCTGGTGCCGAGCGAACCTTAACCCCGCGTTTTGGCAAATAGCCTTGCCGGGATGCCATTGGGGTAGGTCTGGCATTTAATTTAAACCTCACTCAGCTGCTAGTTAAGGACAGACAAATCACCGTAACATTACGCCCGTCGGTAAATATTCACGGCGAAGCTTCATTGGATGACATTGCACATGGCTTTTGTTACTTCCGCAAGATTGGTAGTTGTGCCCGAAAGGAGGTCGCCTAAGTACCAAAATCATACAACCTTTGTCGAGTTTGAGAGATTAGAATCGACGATGCTGCCCCTCGGTGATTTAATTCCTTAGCACTTTAACCTCATTCTCCGGCCAACACATCCGGCACTCGCCTCAGTGACTTGATCCCGGCCGGATTGTTATTCTCGCACCCGGCTCAATCTATATTGCGGGGAAGCCCTTGATGAATAGGCTTAAGCTTTCTCTAGTAGAATAATGTGAGCCAAGTGGGTCAGGAGTCATTAGACTAGTCACGTTCTTCTCTTCAAGTCCCTTGTTTCTCGCCATTGCGGGCCCTGGCTATTTTGAGTTGACGAGATGGTCCCCTTTGCAAATCCGATGGCTCCGTCGAGCCGTCGATCCAGCTTTGAGGGCATGACTATGGCATTTTCAACGAAACCCGGATGCCAATCTCTAGTAAGTGTCGGAGCCTTTAAATTTTTTTGCCGTCTTCCAAGTTGATATAAGTAAAGTATAAAAAGGGGATCAATTGCTCTTCCATGGAAGTCTCATCTCCAGCTATTTCCTTTTCTTGTTATACCAACAATTTTTTTGGTATACAGCATGGCGACCAAGCTTGCTATTCTGTCTTCTTTCCTAGCGGCCGTCAAGGCTCAACAAATTGGTACTCTTCAGGCGGAAAACCACCCTTCGCTCACCTGGCAGACATGCACTGCTCCAGGAAGCTGCACAACCAACAACGGCAAGGTGGTTCTTGACTCCAACTGGCGCTGGCTTCATTCCACCTCTGGCTCAACCAACTGCTATACCGGGAACACCTGGAACACCACGCTTTGCCCAGACGATGCCACCTGTGCACAGAATTGCGCTCTTGATGGAGCAGATTATACAGGTACATACGGTGTCACGGCAACTGGTAGCTCCTTAAAGCTCAACTTCGTTACCAATTCGGCACAGAAGAACATTGGTTCTCGTCTGTACCTCCTGGCTGATGATACCCATTACGAACTGTTCCATCTCCTGAATCAGGAGTTTACCTTTGATGTGGATGTTTCCAATCTCCCTTGTGGCTTGAACGGAGCTCTCTACATGGTTCCTATGGCTGCCGATGGAGGCGTGTCGCAGTATCCAAACAACAAAGCTGGAGCACAGTATGGAGTTGGCTATTGCGATTCCCAATGCCCACGTGACTTGAAGTTTATCAACGGCGAGGTGAGTTTGCAGTATCTTGTTCGTGTTATTCACAAGCTCTAGATATGTTAACTAACTCTTCTGTCACCAGGCCAATTCTGATGGTTGGCAACCAGCCTCCAACAGTGTGAACACTGGTCTTGGCAACTACGGATCCTGCTGTGCTGAAATGGATATCTGGGAGGCCAACTCTATTTCAGCTGCTCTGACCCCTCACTCTGCTGACACTGTCACTCAAACAAGATGTACCGGAAATGACTGTGGTGGTACCTACTCAGATGACAGATACTCTGGCACCACTGACCCGGATGGATGCGACTTCAACTCATACCGTCAGGGTGACACCAGCTTCTATGGACCCGGAAAGACAGTTGATACCACCAAGCCATTCACTGTTGTCACTCAGTTCCTCACTGATGACAGTGGCAACATGAACGAGATTAAGCGTTTCTACGTCCAAAATAACGTGGTCATTCCCAACTCGCAATCAACAGTTGCAGGCATTCCTGGCAATTCCATTACGGAGGATTACTGCGTTGCCCAAAAGACAGTGTTCGGTGACACAAACGACTACGACGCACACGGCGGCTTCGCTTCCATGACTGCTGCCATGAAGGCTGGAATGGTTCTCGTACTCAGCTTGTGGGATGACTACTATGCCGACATGCTCTGGCTCGACAGCGTTGCCTACCCAACTGATGGCGACCCAAGCCAGCCAGGTATTGCTCGTGGTACATGTGCAACTACATCCGGTTCTCCACCAGATGTTGAATCAAATAGCCCTAACGCATATGTGACATATTCCAACATCAAAATTGGCCCCATCAACTCCACCTTCTCTGGTACTCCTGGTAACCCAGGTGGTCCAAGTTCAAGCTCAAGCTCAACCCGATCAACCACTCTCCATACCACGACAAGCACTAGGACTACCACGACAAGAGGCACGACAACTACCACCTCCAGTGGAGCTACCCAGACACACTGGGGACAGTGCGGCGGTCAAGGATGGACCGGTCCAACCGCTTGTGAAGGTCAATTCACGTGTACATACTCGAACCCATACTACTCCCAGTGCTTGTAAGACCTGCTACATCACAAACAAAGCCAAATGGCTATCCTGGTTCAAAGGAAGACAATTGAAGTTGGAACTAGCGATAAGGTATGTTATTAGTCTGTTGGATACGAAAACAATGCTTAGAAGTAAATAAACTGTCATTCTCCATAGTATATATTTGCTTCTGTACATAGTTCATTTCTCAGCTTTCTGAAGCTGCTCACTCAAGAAAGGGGTTCTACCCAAAAATGATTCGAAAAATAAATGCAAGAAAATTGGTGACTATATTGTCGATAAGCTCCTTTCCCATAAATAATTTGTCCATAGATTTACCAAGACACGGACGTAGGAAGAGTTTATCTAAGACCTCAATCAAATCATTGGGTCGTTGTAGGCAACCAATTGAGGTGCCTACTTCCGAAGGCATGAAAGCAGCGTAGTTCGGAGGCTTCCTTAGGCTCCAATCGCTGCTTTGAGTCTAGTGCCCACTTCTGCCTAACCCCGGAAGTTTCTTTTAATTTGATCACGTGAACTGGCGTCCATTTCGTGGTGCGATTGTGACCACCAATAATTATGACGTCTAAAGCTCGCCGCGTCATCTCAAGAATAAAATCCGCGCACTTTCTCACCTTTTTCCTTCACGCTTGAAAAGCATTTTTTTTACCCTGAGCCCGATAATCCTCTCGTCAATTCCTCATTTCCTCAATTGACTCCAATTATGGCCAGATCTGCCACGCCCTCGTCATCATCGAGCGTCTACGCTGTCGTAAACGGCTCAGCCATAGACTCAATCTACGCAGATAAGGTGGCGGCAACTGCGCGCTGCGCTGAAGCAAACGAAGATGACGAAGATGGAGAAGATGCATTCCAGGTCCAGACTTACCCTCTAGTTGGCGGTACAGTTAACATTATGGCGGTCAAAGATTCTAAGCCTGCTGCTGCCACCAAAAAGACCAAGGCCCCCAGCGTCGAACCAAAAGCATCCAAAGCAGGCTTGAAGAAGACCGACACACCAGCTGAGCAACGCGCAGTCAATACCGCTAAATCAAAGAAGTCGGGCGGTGATGATGACATTCCTGATAATATCAAGACCCTCCTTGCTGGCTCTGGAAATCAATTGAGCGGTCTGCAAATCTGTGTCACTGGAATTCCACCTACGATTGGTAGGAAGAATGCGGAACTGTTGGTCGTGGCGTATGGGGCTAAGCTGATGAAGAGTCTGAGCAAGAAAACGGATTATGTTGTAGTTGGCGATGATGCTGGACCCAAAAAGTAAGCTTCTTACCCCTCCCTGGCCAATGGCACGCCCCCTTTTTTCAGCGTCGTGCTATACTGACTGCGCTCGATCTAGATTAGAGCAAATCGAAGGATTAGGAATCAAGTCCCTTGATGAGGGTGAATTAATCGAAATGATTGAGTCTGGTGGCTCTGGTAAACGAGATGCCGATGACGATACGGATATGGGTGAAGGTAGCGAGGAGGATGAAAAATCTGCCAAAGCAAAGAGACAGAAGAAATAAGCAATTCAAGGGTGCTGGCGGCTGTCTAACTGGTAGAGGGACCGGGTACCGGGTATATGCTTTCTTTACAATTGTTTGTACTTGCAATACACTTTAAGTGCATTTAATATTATGAATTCATTCTCAAAAGTTACTCATTTGGCGCTTTATTCATTTTATTTTATACATTATTGCTAGCAGCACATTAAAGGCCAGGTACATATTTGCTTGCATTTAATGGGCTGTTATTTCATGGCGTGAGATAGTAAGCGCTATCTCCAGTCGTCGAAGCAAACATATTAACAACCGTATTTATTTATTCACTTTACTTCTATTTTATTCTTTAAAGTTTTTTCTATTATTGCAACCCAGATGTCCACCTGAGCAATCCATGCTATTGACAGTGATATTGTTTCCACGAGTGATTGCTACACAATCGTCCTGGACTTTCTTACACGAACATGAACAATTTCTCTCCGAAGCAGGAGATCAATTTCAATTTCACACTGGAGCATAAACAAGGCGAGTGCATTTATTACTCCACAAAGTTTGAAATTATAATTGTTAAACCTTTTAAGTTCTGTAGAAGTTAATTTATAACTTTTACAACCGCTTTCTTCATGCTCTTATATATGTGCACCAATATGGGCCCAACCGCCAATATTACCACTGCCTATTGGCCGGTCCATTTGCTAATAGTTTGGCTGGCAAGCCAATTGGCCTCCAATTCAACCACCAATCTAACTACTAGTCGTCCTACTACTAGTCCAACTACTAATTCTGTTATATAATTAAAGCTAAGTAAAATCTACAAATATAATACGAATAATACTCTTCTGTTAACCGTTAAATTGTTTTAAATACTTGTATAATGGAAATGTGGATATAATCATAAGAGAATAGTGATTTGGTACGGAGTATGAAATAATGTATTGTCAAGCAACGTTGATGATAATTTTATTACGACCGGCTGAGCTTAAAAAGGCACTTCACTAAGCAACACTGAAGAGAAGGAAATCTAGAACCAGTCTTAAGATTATCAGATCACGTGTTATCGCGTTTACCAGTTAACGCGTTATTGCATGTAATATCGCGTGCATCGCGACCATGAAAAATAGCTTTCTCAGCGCCTGTTGCTAGACGAACCATTCAATATGCTGGCTCCGATCAAGGAACGTCTATATAATGTTTGACTTCAACAATTTCCCCTTTCCGCAACATTTCTCCGTGTTTCGGGTATATTTGGGTGGTTACACTATCATCATTGTGATAGTTACATATCGTCATCAATCAATCAGGTAGGGAAAGTAAAATACGTAGGAACGCGAAACCAGCACTTATTTGGTATAACTCCTCTAATATCTATTATTCCTTTGTAATTGGACTGGTTGCCTAGAATTTGATTGTCCTCCTGGGTAGCGTTAGCTCAGCTACCTGGCAATGTAACAGCTTTGATCTTTTTCTATCTGCTGGTGTTGCATCCTGCTGCCTACTACAATTTCTGTATGTCGTCACGTGGAACTGCTTCTCTGGTCTGAACTGAAATTCTCTTCCACTCTTCACTCTTCACCCTTCTCTCTTCTCTCTTCCTTTACCTTTCTTGTTCCTTTCCCGTTCATCCGGCTGCGTTCAGTTTCAATCTTCTCTTCAATTGCAACCACTTTACACCTTGAGTATTGAACTTTCAACAATTATGTCTGGGTCTACCGACGTTACGGCGGACCTGACACAGAAGATCGCGTCGCTGCTGGACTCTGACAAAGGAACCTTCTCCATCGGTGGCAGCATTCTTATTGCTCCTCCACACGAGACCACTACTGGTGCTGCTGCTTCCGAGCGTACCAAGTCTGCTCCCATCACGTTAAGATGGGACCCATCTTCGGCACCTGCTGGTGAAAGCCGCAACATAATGTTCCCTCCAACATCCACGCATAGCATGGAACAACTGGAGACCCTACTGCGTGACTGCCAGCCAGCAAGCTTTGGCCGTGGTGGCCAGGATGTGTTCGATGAGGCGTACCGCAAAGCTTCGAAGCTAGATGCCTCCAAGTTTTCCAGCGATCTCTGCCCGTACGAGCTAGGCGTCGTCGACACCGTGGCCGAGCTGCTCATGCCAAGTGCCTACATAGCAGGTGGTTCTCGTGGAGTTGTGGCAGAGCTGTATAAATTAAATGTGAGTATTTAAAGCAGCTGCGGCAACTAGCTGTTTATTATCTGCCCTTCTTTCTCCCTGTTTTCATCTGCAGATGTTAACATTCACAGGTTTACTCTGCTCCCACAGGACACTTCAAACCGCACGTCGACACGCCACGATCTGAGCAGCAGTTTGGCTCTCTGGTCATTTGCCTTCCGACTGTACACACAGGCGGTGCTTTGGAGGTGCGACACGCCGGTCAGAAAGTCACGTACGATTGGGGTGCAAATACAGGCCTGAATGACGGTGATGCCGCTGTCGGCCGCCCAACCCTGCTACAATGGGCAGCCTTCTACTCAGATTGCGAGCATGAGGTGTTCGAGGTCACGGCGGGCCATCGCGTAACCTTGACCTATAACCTGTACGCTGCACCGCGGCGTGTCGAGGTCGAGGGCAAGACCGAGAGTATGGATATCAGTCGCCTACCACTGTACAGTGCGGTACGTGAAGCAGTGACTAATCCGTTGTTCATGCCTAACGGTGCGTTCTCTATTCTATATGCATTTTCTCTATAACTTAATAACTAATTGTTCTCCTAGGCGGCCTCCTTGGTTTCTACTGCTGCCATTCGTACCCGCACTCAACCAAATCGCCGGCAGGCGCTCCTCTCTTCCCATCTGTCCTCAAGGGCGTGGACCTGTGTCTATACAGTGTGCTTCAGGAGCTAGGCCTAGAGGTTCAGGTACGACCGGTGTTGAATGCTACCAGGGACCCATATGACTACGACAGCGATAATAGTGAGGATGGTGGTGCTACTGATACGAAGTGGTACGTGGGCGACGAGTCTAAGGGTCTCGTCACTACCGATACTGGCGGCTATGACGGTGCCTCCTGGAAGGACATCTGGTCCGGGTTCGGCAACCAGCTTGACGTACACTGGTTGAACACACCTACCGCCAAGCCGACCCAGGAAGGCTATGTACACCTTACTTACGGTAATGAGGCTGGAATTAACTCTATATACACTTACATCACGCTCATTGTCCAGCTGAAACGCGAGAAAGCAAGTAAGAAGAACGTTGGTAAGAAAAGTAATAAAAACAAAAGAGCAAAGAAGATATGAGGATATGAGGATGGTTTTACATGGACGACTCTTTCATTCATGAAATTGTATTAGAAAGTCTTATTATAAGTATGACTTTAATTTTATTCTTCTTTGTTTTTATTGCTACCTGTAATTAGTAAAACAGGAATAAAAGGATAATATTAAAAGATGTTGAACTAGTTTATACAATGAACGAGTAAAAGAAGAACACATTTGTGCTTACAGTAATAGTTGGTTAGCATTTTGTTAATAAGAGTATAATATTTTTTGTATAAATTGTAAAAAACAAAAGGAAAAAGGTAGAGTTATCATAAAGTACTAGTAAAAACATGTAAAAAATATACCTTTTAACTCTACTGATTCCTTTATGAAAATTGGAGCAATATGGGAGATGTCTCGAGTTTGTGGGGAATTTCAAGATACGTCTCTTATTCTTAAAACATTATAATTGTTAGTAATTGTTGCATCATATTACATAGAGAATTGCTCCGGACTGTTCTGGGCCTTTCAACCATTAGGAGTGGTGTAAATATGCTAATCAACCTAGGATAGAGAACAAACTTTCACCGTCAGAACTGCAACAAGGTAACAGCGTCTCGGCGATATCGGCGTCATCATTTACTTTATTTGTATGTGATGGACTTGGCCGTTTGGCCGGCTCTAACACCCCCATTCTTTTTTTCAAAGGGGAGTTGCATTTTCTATTTTCTACTAGCTAGTTCCTCTCTATCGTTCCTTAGAACTTGAAAATGTTTAATTTTCTTGAAATTCCTGCCAGCTAAAGCATCGTTTCATATTATTAGGAATGTGGTTTAAACCAAGCCGCGGGGATGCTGGTTCCATACGTACCTCGGAACAACCAAACCCCGCATCGAATAATACACTGTCAACAATACCCTCAAACGACCAAGACCTCGAAATTCCAGATGGAGGTTACGGATGGGTGCAAGTTTTTGGGATATTTCTCATCAATGCATTCACCTGGGGCCAGACAGCTGTAAACATGATATTTCCCCTATATACACCCAGTTAACAAGAGGCTAATAACATCATCTTCCTCAGTCCTACGGAGTCTACCTAGCATTCTATCTCAGCGCCAATCTCTTCCCTGAAGCCACATCCATCGATTACGCTTTTATTGGCGGCTTCCAATTCGCCTTTCCACTTCTCGTTGCCCCTGTAGCAACTATCGCATCCCGTCAACTGGGAATGCGGATTTGCATGCTCGCTGGAATATTTCTTCAAACATTAGGCTTCATATCAGCCTCCTTTGCCCACCGTATCTGGCAGTTATACCTTACGCAAGGCATCCTCGTAGGTATCGGACTAGGCTTCATCTTCGTTCCTGCAACGCCGATCCTTTCGCAGTGGTTCTCTAGGAAACGCAGTCTTGCAACGGGCATTGGAGCTGGCGGCTCTGGGATCGGTGGATTGATATTCTCATTTGGGATTACTCCTATCGTGCATAATATTTCTCTTGCTTGGGCTTTTAGGACCACGGCATTTATATGTGGTGCTATGAACTTACTAGCAGTTGCGTTGCTGCGGAATAGAAATGATAAGATTAAACCGCCACAGTTGGGGTTTGATACAAAGCTTCTAGTGCGATATGATGTGTGGTTGTTCTTGGCCTGGGGGTTCGTTACCATGTTTGGATACATGACATTGCTTTATTCTCTCTCCGATTTTGCATCATCTATTGGTTTGTCAAAGACCCAAGCTGGGAATATCTCAGCCTTCTTGAACCTTGGCACTGCTATTGGAAGACCAGCTGTTGGGTTGATAAGTGATAAGTTTGGAAGAATAGAAGTTGCTGGAAGCTTGACACTTTTAGGAGGATTGGCCAGCTTTGCTATTTGGATTCCCGCTAAGACTTATGCTGTCACCATCTTCTTCTCCATTCTTGTAGGGACCATCTTCGGACTTTTCTGGATGGTATGTATGGGGCTTGCTTCAATTAGACGCTAAATTTCAGCTAACAGGTCCTTAGACGGTTGCCCCTATTGCTGTCAACGTAGTAGGAGTCCCTGAAGTACCATCGATGCTGTCAATCTACTGGATCGTAATCACAGCACCAACACTATGTAAATACTATTGCCCATAATTCTACATTTACTAACAGGAACTAGGTACGGAAGTCATAGCCCTCAAACTTCGACGACCATCAATGAACAATGTCTATCTTTATCCTCAAATATTCACTGGTATTTCCTATTCACTTGCTAGTATATTTCTACTAGAACTATGGCGGGTCATGAGGAAGAAAGGAAAAGGCCATAGATCAATTTCAGTTCCGTCTGAGACCATACGACAAAGTGGACAGGGATCAGTTAGCGTTACTGTTACTACCCAGCCTGCTGGGATGGTCGTCTTAACAGACATAGAAAAGATTGACTGAGATACCTCTCAAGAACTGAAATATAGGATACAACTAGGTTGGTGACAATAGGACTAATTCTGAGGTGTAGTTGAAAGTAAAATTTTATCTGACGAGAAGAAATACGGCTGTGAAGATATGGCAGCTAGTTTGCTGTGACAAAATGCTGTGATAATTCCAGTAATACCGTAGCAGAATAAAGGGGATCGTAAAAGGTGTCAAATTTAGAACTTGTAATTAGATACTTTGAACCAGTCATCGTGCCGCCACCTCCATCATCATTCTTGCTGGAAGTTACTGTACTATATGCTCNAAAAAAAGACCAAGGATATCCTACCAGAGCGGAAATAAAGCCCATTTCTAGCCTTACAAGAGAATATGCCTTCACTAAGCTGCAAGATCACTCTTCTTGCAAATATATCCTGGATAAATCGTGGATTGGGGAGTGTCAAATTCTTTTTCACCGGCTTGTTTCAAAGATACGTATCTTTATTTTCAAATTTCAGTCCGAGTAACTTATAATATGGTTTTGGGATATGTGGTGTTTAATTATTTGGATTTTGTAACCTTTTCCAGAGTAAGCTAGGGGCTTACGCTTAAATCTACGCCTCCCCTTTTCACTCAAACTCGAATATCCAACTATCAAAGAGAGATGGGGGATATATTGCCGTGCTTCTTGACCAGGAACAAAGAATACTGCAGTTGCAGATGAAGCGTGGACACCTCATAGAATCATGTCCAATGACCGAGAATGGCCTAGTTATGGGGTATAAGGGGAAACACAGAGGGATTCAGTACTACACACTGACTTTGGCTACATAGGCTATTAGTAGTAAGGGTTCTTCTAGGCCCTAATTAACATAAGAAATTTGGCGTAGTTTGATTCAGTAAAATTTTATTAGTGAATTATCTAATAATATTGCAGGACTAAACCTACATAGCTTGGCGGAGGATGGTAGAACAATAAACGCTAAATTTAACAATCAGACACAGTAGAGTCCATCTAATGAGAGCACGGCTTTCTAAATATCCCGCCGTAATTGAAAACACCCATAGAAAAGGAAATCCATACTCCTCCTATTTGGATTGGTCTATCATGACATTCCTGTGTGTCTCTGCTTCAAAAAGAAAACTTCTAGGGTCAAAAACACCCTATAAAGCTTATTGAGTATCGTACTCTGTGTAGTTTCCCGGCCATTCGAGCAAAAGAAGAGGTATTAATGCACTACTATAGCCGATTCTTTCCGACCCATCCAAAATGTTACTACCTTGTTTGACATCTCGTCACAAGACAGCCCGAGAGTTTGTTCATGTGGTAAAGGTTCGGCAGTAAAGAAGGCAGATAGGCAGGTCCCGGAGTTGCACGCGATATGCTGATAATAAAACCATTTAGGTTCAGCGAATCTGACTGTGGGCCAGATACCAGGTGCACATTGACCAACAGCTCGTTGAGTTCCGTCATAATATTCAAATAAAATCCCCAAGCAAAAACCCTTGTCTTCTGTAAAAAGAAAGACACGAGCCTCACGAACAGAATCAAGCGACGCCCGGGAATAGAAAGCGGCATAATGGTCTTTGAGTGGGCATATCGGGGGCAAATATGTAACTATTTTGGTTTCATGTAGAGGAAGTTTACGTGAACCACAGACATCAAGCATGGGAATAGTCCATCCATTTCCATAATCAGGGTCTTCATATAGGAGTGTATCTGGTTCTTCTTCTTCTTCAATGGAATATATATTTGGCATTTCGGGTCGGAAATATCCTAAAACGCTGAATCTGCCTAAATTTGTATATATCTAAAAATCTATTAAGATCTGTATTCTAAAGAATAGAAGGAAGACTTACTAAAATATTCGATATTGGGTTTCTTAAAGATTTAGTAACAACCAGTCTTATTCTCTCACCTCCAGTGAGTGGCACAAAGAACCAGTAGACACCTTGTTGTAACTCTTTTGGCAGCCTTTTGAAAGTCCATATAGCTGATGGTTCTTTTGAGGTATGTGCATGGATTTCACAAGGGCCACCACATGAAGAGCTATAAAAGAATGTAAGCCCACTTAAGTCTTCAAAGTTTATATGACGAATTCGTTTTCCCAAAAATGTCGATTCAACCTGAACCGGAGGACAAGGGGTATCCCAAATCCGCATATTAATCATTGTTGTGAGGCTCGAGAGACGCAAGAAATTATCCTGTAAAAGTGTTAGACGTAATCTTCATTCTAGAGATGTTTACGAGACCTTAAGTTCAACAATAAAACCACATAGATTCTCCTCCTTTTCAATGATAAAGGCGAAGCAACCATTTGATTTGATCTGCTTCTTAGGATGCTCCTTAAAGCGCTCTATCTTTTTGATACCTAGAGCATCAACACTAATTCTCATGACGGATGATCTGAACCTGATCTCTGTGCAAAGTTCACCCCCACGTTCCCAGTTAGCCATATCGATTAAGGGCAACTGGACTAAGTCCTGAGGTTGAGATACTAAAAGGTTTTTAGCCAGGCTAAGGACAGACATGTATCGCCACATCAATCCGGCTGTTGAATGAAGGCGAATCATTTCCACTATTTCAGTTGGCAATCGACCCACATTTCGAATTCCGCACTTTATAGCCCCATAGATGAACACATTTATGTCTAACGTCATACGTTGACTAGGCGGAACCCAAGTTATTGGAGCCATCCGTGACCAAGGATTCATCCAAGCAGCTGACGTAAAGAGGAGTCTAAGCCAATGAGGTGTTGTACAAGCTCTTTGGAAGAGCTTGAAGCATTCGACATGAACACAAAACCCCTCAGGAGATTCTGCACATCTCGAACAGCCTACATAACGGCATGGCATGAATTCTTCGAGGCTCGTAGGTCCTACTCCGAGTTGAGGAAAGGGGAATGCTTTTGTAAATCCGCTGCAATTAGCTGAACTAGCATCGCCGAGCACTATATATATTATTTTCTTTTAGAATAATTCAACATTTTTTGGGGACATAGGGAGTACTAACAGGCAAATACTACCTCATTTACCTCAATATAATCGTGGCATGCAATACAAATAGGACTGACTGCAAGATGTCTCTCCGGCCAATGGGACATTGCTCGATCTTTGAGATTAAAAACTAGTGCAATCTAAGTTTTTTACAAAACCCGACAATCACAGAGGCGTTCGAAGTACTAAGATGCAGCTTAGGCCCCAATCTCGTGGGATAATAATTGCAAGCACGAGATACGAGAATTTGTGATAAGCACCACGAATAGCCCGAGAGCAGAAATCGAATTAGTATAAAAGGTATGTATAAATAGTAGGGGAAGCTTTTCCGTCTGATTCCTGCTGATGTATTTGCCGTCTGACTCTTGCTGATGTGTTCTAATTATCAAGAAGCTGATGAGAAGTATTTAACTAACTTGAGGGTTTTAATTTCAACTTTAAAGAAACCCTTTAATGAAAACTGGCCATCGAGTTATCTCATAAATCAAGGGTCTGTCAAAAATACAATTACAGACTGTATGATGGTTGCAGAGCACGGGTGAGATAACCTCTGAGATTACAGGTGACTTGGCCCACAATAGTAAGCTGACCTCGCCCAGAATCGCTCCACCGATGTCAGCTTTTAGGTATTTCAGATCACCTGTAGCCTCTGAGTCAGGTCACCTACATCCAGTAAATCAGCCCATAACACAAGCAGATTAGCAACACTATGCAACCGCGTGCGTGAATCAAGCAAAGTGTCTAGCTTGCGATTAGAATATGAATGCTGATTTGGTTCAAAAATGCTCTATTCCAATTATTTGAAACTTAATATTAATGATTCAAGACTTATAAGTCAAATGCTGTCTGGTTTATGAGAAAACCATCGAGTGGTACTCAGTGAAAGCTCATAGAACCGCCTACAACAACTACAAAGTAGTACTAAGAAACATACGAGATACATCTTCAAGAACTATAATAACAACGCCCTTTGAACTCGTTCGGTAACCGTGATAATATTTTATGTCAGTTTAAAACATTATGTCATAGATATTGAAGTAAACCATCATATTGTCTTTTTACCTGAAAGAGTCAAGTTCTCAAAAACTAGTACTAATAACAAGTCCTAGTTCGTAAGTACACTAGTAACTTCCGCCCATAATCTCACATCATCAAAAGTCCCTTATTTCAAAAAGCTCCCATTCGTCCTTTGAAGGATCTCATCATAGTATGGTTGGAATGCCAACCACCCTTTTGCCGGAGTTCCGACTTGTTCATAAGAATACGCAGCTTCTTCGTCGTTGATGAGAATTTTCTTGTTGCCTGATCCAGCAGACGCAGCATCAACTAGTAGCTGTGCCATGCAGGTCTTGTCAAGGCTCAGAAACCAAAATGCTGCTTCATCAATAGAGTTTCCGACCTAAATAGAGGAGGTGGAAGTGGTAAGTTAGAAGGATAAAAGTGGAACATGGAATCTACATCTTCCAAGAGAGATGATGAGTTTAAAATGAAAGGCTTACAGTTAGGAGGCCATGATTCTGCAAGATGACAGCTTTACCATTTCCCAGAGCTTTGGCAATCTTCTTGCCCTCTTCGCTGTCCAGCACGATACCCCCAAAGTTATCATAGACAGCATGGCTTTTATAAAACCGGAGAGAATCTTGGGTCATCATATCGAGAGGCTTTCCAAAGACGGAGAAGGCCTTGCCAGCGGTACTATGAGCGTGGCACGCGGCATGCACATCTGGCCTAGCTTTATGGATCTGATGATTATCTTTAGAAATTCTATACGAATAGATATTTTATCCCACTACAGGACATACATACCTCGGAATGGATTGCGAAGGCAGCGGCATTGATAGGCTCTTCACCGATAACGACTTGACCATGCTCGTTAACAAGAATAAGATCTGACACAGATATAGTTGCAAAGTGCTGTGAGAGTGGATTAAGCCCTATGGACGCGTTAATAATTTAAGAGTTAGATGCCGATCTGAGGGTTATATAAAACAAAAGTTTATCAACAAATGAAAACCACTCCTCAAAGGGAAAATAATGGGCCATGACATACAAAAATGATCCGTCAAAATAGGATCCCTCACAGAAATATGACCAGCAACGCCCTCATCGAATCCGCGATCGGCGAAGATTCTGAACGCGGCCGCCAAATGCTGTTTCCTGTAGAGACGCTCTTCTTCCAGGCTCGCAAACTTTGGGTACTCTCTAATCCTAAGCTTCTTGCCCGACACGGTCATCCCTAGAGCGCCAACGCTTCTATTTCCGGCAGAGCCGTTATCGAGGACGGTGGCAGTTGGGGCCATTGTTGGTAGATGACTTCAACTAACTTAAATGCAACTTTTATGCTTGATCAAGGAGAAATAGGCTGGTGATTCTAGGTAGAGATGCTGTAATCACACTGCAGCCCTTTGCGACTCGGTTGTTGTTTAATTATTTATGGGACAAGACAACTTGAAGTTGAAGGTAGAGAGCTCTTGTCACAACCTCAACTATAATGCCTCCACTTTCAAGAACCACACAGCGTGTCGATAGGGAACCCATCCCCGCATTTTCGTAATTAACCCCGCTCCGACCGTGATTTTCTTGAAATTTTCGACATGCAAAGCTGGCATTAGGTAATCACGACTGATTCTCTCAAGCACAACCAAATAGGGGAGTACGGAGGAGATACCGAAGAATCTCAAATTTAGGGGTTTTAAGCTAGCTAGGGTCTGATCTCATAACTTCGGCAAATAATTAACCTTGTATGTGGTATAGCTGTCAGCCACCGATACTACCGCATTGATATCTTTTTGCTATTTCTCCTGAACGGGAATATCACACTCAACTACCAGTATGGCTCCTCAGCAGAGCCCAGTTAATAGCCAAGGGCCACAACGCCTCAAAAAACATGGCCCTAAAATCAAATCACTAGAAACGCGTACCTATACAGCCAGAACCAAGCCAGTCACTTCCACGCGTTGGTCTTACACTAGGGAACGCAAAATTGAGATTCTGAAATTCCTTCTTCACCATAAGGTTCCCGTTACACCTTCTGCGGTATATCAGAAGCCTAGGATGCGAATGGGCATGCCATCAGAGCTTGAACCGGTTGATGTACCCGATTCGGCTGTCAAGTATCGAGCGGTGACCTTTAATGAGACTGCTGAATTCTGGAAGATCCCAAATAATACAATCAAAAGGTGGTGGGCGTTCAGAGAAAAGAAACTAGCTGGTAAGACCTCCATTTACTCACTTTACTAGCCTGAGCTTGAAAAGAAGCTATCTGAGCAAATTCTGACTCGTCAAAAGACCAGTCAGGTGGTCACAGGAAGATGAATACGTCAAACAAATAGTAGTATCTTTAAAAGGATAAAGCCTGAATGTACAGTACAACATCGTTTACATTCTTTCAAGGATGATGAGCATATGAGGATCGAGTGTCAGAGTTAGGGTGCGGATTCCTTTGATTTATGCATGGTGGGACCTGTTAGGAGTACCTAGCTAGCTAGCTAGCAAGGATACTGCAAATATAGGCTATCGATTTTGGCCATCGCATCAATGCTTCAATGCTTCATGTATCAACAGTAGATTTCAACATCATTCATATTTAAAGTTAATAAATCCTATACATAATTTTTTACAAAACGCCTTCTTTTCGTAAATCAGAAATCGCTTCTTTTGAAAATCCATTCTCCTGGAGGACTTCGTCCGTATGCTGTCCTAGCGATGGAGGTCCTTCTCGTACGGAGGGTTTGGTTTCACTAAACTTCACTGGAACACCTATAATAGATATCTTTATAAGAACAACCTTTCCCGAGAGAGGGGAAACTGACTAACCTAGAACTCTTACTTGACCCGATGCAGCTGAATGTTGATCTACTGTGAGAATCATGTCCCGGGCAGCGGTTTGTGGGTGGGAGAATGCCTTTTCAAGCGTGTTAATGGGTCCATAAGGCATGCCACTTCCTTCAAAGACAGCTAGCCATTCTTCAGTCGTCCTCTCAGAGAACAGGTGGTCAAGTATAACCTTCAAATCTTTTCGATTACTGACGCGAGCCCCATTGCTGGTAAATCTTGGATCCTTTGCAAGATTATCATTACCCAACAATCTGCAAATATTCTGGAACTGCCGGTTATTGACGGCTCCAGCGACGAGGTAAGAGTCTTTCGTCTCAAACGCTTCATATGGAACTATACTGGGATGCCCAGTGCCCCAACGCTTGGCCTCGCGGCCCAAGTTCAACCAAGACATACCTACGTTACAGAGCAATGACAGCGTTGTTTCAAACAAGGACCCATCAACCTTTTGTCCAAGTCCGCTTTTTTCTCGTGCCTGTAGTGCAGCGAGGACCGCTCCATGGACATATAAACCAGTGCAGAGGTCCATTATACCTACGCCAGGCTTTGTGGGTGGTCCATCTGACTCACCGGTAATGTGCAAAAGACCACCTTCCGCAGCTGCAATAACATCATATCCTGCTCGTTTGGCATATGGACCTCCAGCACCGTAGCCTATTTACATGTGATTAGGATTTACAATATCACATTATCACATTTGGCGACGTAGGAGAGCGCACCGGATATACTAGCATGGATGATGCGCGGATTTATCTGCCGCAGCGTCTCATAACCTACTCCAAGCTCTTCTAACTTTCCAGGGATGAAGTTGTCGACTCTGATTAACTTCATCAGTCTCGCACTCGTATTTAACAGGACGAGGAAAGGAAGTGGCATTTACACGATATCAGCTTTCTTGACAAGCTGAAGAAGAATCTCTTTCCCTTTCTCATGTTTCAGATTGAGAGATATCGATCGCTTGTTCCGGTTTATGGTGCTAAAGTAGAGAGACATATCTGTCTCCTCCGGCTTCCAGATCTTTTCTTCTCCTTCTTCGCGCCATAGCCTTGTATCGTCCTAGCAGGTGTGCGTCAGTATCCAAAATTTTCCTTATACCTGTGAATCGGTGATCTAGCTTACTCCTATCGGATGTTCAACCTTTAGCACATCAGCTCCATAGTCTGCCAGAATCTGGGTACAAAATGGGCCCTTTCAACGTTAATTAAATTGGGCTTGATAAAGGAGTAGACGCCATCATACTGCAAGTACGCGTGACAAATCGAGAATTTTGATGCCATCTAGAGGACCGCCTGCGACCTGAGATGCGCTATAATATCGGGATCGAGGCGTCAACTTCATGCCTAATAGGGGCTTATACTTTAGCAGTATAGGAGTCCCTAGTCTGAAGCTGGCTGCAAAATCGGCCTGTAGAGCACCAATTGTAGCTCTGCGCATCATGGCGCCCATGATGTAAGATCACGCCTGGGTTATTCAGGTCCGTAGGCAAATAACAATAGATTTCTAACGCAATGATAGGATCGTAACTTGAATGCTTCACAGTGAAACCGTGTATATTCGGCATCACATGTAAGGTACCTTTAGTATATGCTTTTTTCGAGGTCTGGGGTTGTGCGGGGATGCTGCCCCGCGTCAGCTAGAAGTACCGACAACCGGATAACCAGCCCGAAGGATGTCCCAGTAAATATATCCAGGTACTAACTGCTTGTCATTGATGTGTTCATGTTGAAGAACGCAACAGATGTTGCAATTAGCAACCTAGTGTATCCTCTAGAACTAACATGTATGAAGGTTAAAGATACCGCAGCAAAAATGTCACTGTTGAACAGAAGATTGGTACGAGACCTTCCCCGAATTAGTTAGAGGAGGTGGCCACTGATGCACCCCCTGCGCAGGTCTTCAATGGATCCAAGCATCTACGTAGACTTGATGGCATGCATTCTCACATAAGAACGCAGAAATATTCGCCCTTACGCAACCCCATAGGAAGAAGAACCCTGTACGCCAGAGCTACCGAATACCTTCAGAACCAGGACCCAGACCTTACAGACTCCCAGCGAACCATCCGTGAGGCAATCGCCAAGGTCTGTTCCAACTTCCCTGACGAGTACTGGGCGAAACTGGACGAAACAAAGAAGTTCCCAACAGACCTGCACGCTGCGCTGGCCAGAGATGGCTGGCTCGGAATATGTATGCCACAGGAATACGGCGGTTCGGGACTTGGGATCGCAGAAGCAGCCGTGATGATGCAGACCATCTCTGAATCCGGCGGTGGAATGACCGCCGCATCTTCGGTCCATATGAATATCTTCGGCCTCGAACCAGTCGTGAAGTTTGGTACGGAGGAGCAGAAACAACGCTGGCTGGTTCCTCTGATCGCGGGGAAAGAAAGAGCTTGCTTTGGAGTCACGGAGCCCAATACGGGTCTCGACACACTGAAACTGCAGTCACGAGCCAAACGAGATGGAGATGGCCATTACATTCTCACCGGCTCTAAGATCTGGATCTCGACTGCTCAGCACGCACATAAAATCTTGATCCTAGTGCGCACCACACCGCTGGATCAGGTGAGCAAGCCGTCGCAAGGTCTGTCACTCTTCTACACGGACTTGGGCCCCGATGTCCAGATCACGGAGATCCCGAAGATGGGTCGTGCTGCCGTCGATACAAACTCGCTTTTCTTCGACAACTGGCGGGTGCCCGCGCGAGACCTCGTAGGCAGCGAGAACGATGGATTCAAGCTGATTATGCACGGGATGAACGCAGAGCGCATCCTCATCGCGGCTGAGGCTCTTGGTCTTGGATACGCGGCTCTCCGACGAGCAGCGACATATGCCGGACAACGAACTGTATTTGGACGGCCGATCGGCAAGAATCAGGGGATCCAGCACCCTCTGGCAGATAGCTGGATGAAATTGGAGGCTGCGAGGTTGATGGTCTACCACGCTGCGAAGATGTACGATCAAGGGTATGCGGCTGGGGAATACGCCAATGCTGCTAAGTATCTGGCTGCTGAGGCGGCTTTTGAGGCGTGCGAGAGAGCGGTATTGACACATGGTGGAATGGGATACGCAAGAGAATACCATGTGGAGAGGTATATGAGAGAAGTGTTTATCCCGCGCATTGCACCTGTTAGCAGGGAGATGATCTGTAACTATATCGGAGAGAGGGTCTTAGGGCTTCCGAAATCTTATTAGATTCCTTGCGCACCGGTCTTTTTTCTCCTTTGAAGCTAACTCATGAACGGAGAAAAAAAAATTCTGGCCACCTTCTAAGTATGCTGTTCTAGCACACTCGTAATCCGTTAATCATATGGAAGCTCTTTGGTTGGGTAATACACACATTCATGCCGTTCATTAGAATATATTCTACTATGTTAATCATTAGGTATGAAAAGCAGTTAAAGAGGAGAGAATATAAATACAGTGATAAGTATGAAACTGTGTAAGTAGACCGTGTAAAAGGAACAATAAAATCGCTTCACGACATTAGTGACTAAACTAACAAACCATAGATGCCAAGTAAAGCAGAGAGCCTCATACCATAGGTCCATAAGTTGCAGTAGTCACAGCACTACTGAATGCGTGTGAATTAGGAATGCTAATCTAATGTAGTTAAACCTGCAAATGTTAAACGATCTACTTAAACAGTTTAACAATACAGAACAAATCCCTAAAGTCCAGGAACAAAAGACACGCGCCAAGTTTAACAAGCCATAAAAAAACTCATATATTTTGGTATATATATACTCTTGACATCGCTAAAAAGCTGGCACTACGTTTAAGTTACACACAACCAAATCCATCCATCCAAATAAGCATTCCGTGTCATCCAAAGTCATGAACAGACAGTCTAGTTCGACCCAGAAAACCTCACACCCAAAATATACCACAACAAAGAAAAAAAAARGGATATCGCATAAGAAACCATAGAGTTATTACACACTAACACATCAACAGCTTTTTATTAAAACCNAAAAAAGAAAATTCATTTCCTTATGNTTTTTTTTACATCGCTGTAGAACCTGGACCTGAAACCCACACCATACTTGGTGCAGAGAGAGCGGACTTGGCCAAGTCGTCCATGGTTGTGGCAGTCGTGGTGTTGGTCGCGGTGACCCAGGCGTAGCCATAAAGGTCAGCTGGGATTGTGGTCTGCCCGTTGGCGAAATGTGTGTACTCGATCTTGCCGTAGCCACTCCACCAAGCGAAGTAGACGTTATCGGCTTTGATGCTTGAAGGTAGTGTAACTGAAATCCCGATAGCTCTGTTCGCAGCGTTCTTGGTTACCTTGGTAATCGCGAGTTCTGGCAGGACGGTATAAGGCATATCGTCCTTGCAAGAGGCGGGGACGACGTAGTTGTTCCACAAGTAGGAGTAAGCGAGGTTGGGCGACATGGTGGACTCACGGGCTGCGGGAGCTGGGGCGTTGTTTTGCATCATGTTCATAAGACCTCCCGTGCGGGCTTTGGTGCCAAGAGAGGAGCTCAGGAGCGGGACTAGCCATGGGTCGGTAGATGCGAGGGTGGTTTGGATATCAATGATGGTGCCAATTGTAAGTTTGAGGAGAATAACGAGGACTTCCACCCAGTCATCAACCTTCTGGATTGGGTAACTGTACTTGCATTGCGGGGGTACTGGTTTTTGGTAGTGTTGGAGAGAGTCAGTCGCAGTGTATCTGTGTACGTATGCTTGAGCGGACGCAGTGTTGATGCTATCGGTGATGGTTTGAGGGTATACATTGGACCAGGCACCGCTTGTAAGATTCTTGCTGCCGTAGAAGAGCAAATCCAAGAGGATATTGTCTACAAAGACCAGGAATGTCAATGCCTCCTCTGCCTCCTCGGTAAGCGAAGCTCCCCAGTGGTAGTTAGCTGGAGGAGCTCCACCGCCAGAGACTCCTATAGATGAGTTATATGGCGCTGATGGGGGAGGAACGCTAGTCCAACCTCCAGTCCCAGATCCTGAAGATGGTGGTGGTGGGGGTGGGGGCGCTGAGGATGATGATGCAGCTGGAGGTGGCACATATGCTGCTGAA
>NCSJ02000298.1:0-53081 GCA_002812745.2 Scytalidium lignicola
GGCGAGTAGGCGCGCTCAGGATGCTCAAGGGAAGGGTGACCTGGGCCAGGTGGACTTGGAAGTGGACGATGAGATCCGAGCTGGGAAACTCGAACACCTGAGCTTCCCCAACGAGTCAGCGGCACACGAACCCGGACGACGCGCGCGGGGGTTTCTAACCATTGGAGGGCCCTAGAATGTGGAAGGAAATGCAAGGCGTCGTGCCCTTAGTCTGCTGTGCTCTGTCTGCTAGTAGGAAAGGTATATATTGAGGCGCTGCAAATCCAGGAGCAATTGCAGGGCGCTTTATGTGAAATCTAGGCGCGGACTTGGAATGGGCGGGCGCGCCATGATCGCTCTTAACGTGATCCGAGATCGTTCGATCCGAGCTAGGGGATGGCTGAGGCATCCTTAGGCAGCCCCCCCTCGAGCCCCGCGTCCCCCTCGTTTCCAGCCTTCTGTGCTGGGGACAATGCTGGCGTCGTGACCTCTAACCACACCGGGCTTGGGGCCTCTGGCAACCTCCGTCCTTCGGCACCGAAGTTTGCCCAAGCACCAAGGAGGGCCAAAGAAGGGCCAAAGAAGGGTCAAAGGAGGTGGAAATAGCCGTACCAGAAGCAAATATACTTCTGTTGTATCACTCGAGGATGGCTTCTATCGGCCTCTGAAAGACCCTTATCTCTTATACGGCGCACGCATTTCTAAATTAAGGCCCACCCACAGCTTGTTCCTGCAGGCTATTGGTAATTATGCAATGCAACGGAAATATTGTACCGAGCTCTGAGACAACTATGGTGGCGAGCGCATATTTTCTTATTTCCCAGCCACTAGCTGCGTTATCAGCCTCTCCTTGGGAACGAAATTAATCAGATTGACATCTGGATTCGTCAAATCTTTGGTCACAAATTTTATCATATCCGAGCGTGTAAGTCCTCATAATCTCTAGTCCCAGCAAACTTAATAGACTTGCATTCGCCATCAACCTCTGCTGGGAGTAGTATATTAAGGACCTCCAAATGTAGAGCTAGAGTCTTAGACGTCTTGCAACACCTAAGCGTAAGGCGTAATCTCTTTGGGACTAAGGTTGCCATCCGTCTTAGTATTCTTCCCTCCACCAACTGGCATTAGCATCAAGCCCAAAGATAAAGATATTACTGACCTTAGTAATCCAGCGCGTGACTTCCTTCCAAGCCTCGAGGATCAATATGTATCTTCAAGATATTCAACCACGGCAGTCAAATGGAGCAATTGAAGATTTATAACTCTCCTCTTTTAAACTTGTTGTACTAGCCCAGCCTTGAAAGATTAGTTTGGATAGCATGCGAAATTTGTTACATATGGGTGACAAATTGTGCTTTCCCAATAAAGCCTCATATGCGGTGCAATGAACTAACTCTGGTTGCATAGATTCCATTAAAAGCCAGGCAGAAGCTACTAAAACTGGAGAAAGCTTAGACTTGCACTGAAATTGAACTCTCGAAGCTTGCTTTAAAGAGTTTTTGAGCAATATTCCAAGAACAACGTTCTAGAATTGCTTAGGTAGCCTAATGGCTCAACTAAGTTATGCTAAAAGAGATGCTGCGTACGGGAAAGTGTTAGCAGGCCGAGCCTTAGTAGGGGACAGAAAACTTTAGAATAGAACATAACGAGAACTCCCGATACCAAGAGCTTTAGACGGTTGATAAAGAGTAAAGAGGGGCCGTATAGCAGAAAAGTATGTAAATGGTCGAGAAAGAAAAGTATCTAGACTTTCTTGCTCACAATGAATCTCTTCATACACAATAAATATACTTGAGCCATTACAAGCACGGGGACTCGGGGCACAAGGCCACGATGCGGCCGCATTTTTCTCGGCTAATCCGAAATCTCTCAGCCTCGTCCAAAATTTATCTTTGCAAACAAAAGATGAGAACGACCCGCGAAGGAAAAACAATGACCTCAAGACCGTCGCCATTCTTGCATCCTGGGCCCGTGGCCACTAAAGATAGATTATCCATAATTTACCTAAAGCGCGACCTCCAAGTCCCAGCTATTCTTAGAGATCATGACGACGACAATGAAGGCTACTCGGAGGGGAAGGTGCTCAATACTAGGTTTGGTTCATTTCCACATACGACCTTAATTGGATTACCATGGGGAAGCCAAGTTCGCGCATCAGTTGTCGATACTGGGTCGCGTGGACGTCGAGTCAAGGGCCAAGGGAAGAAAAGGAAACGAGATGACTCTGAGGTACCAACAGCCGACGACACACCTTCAACTCCGCGCGAAGAGAAGGAAGCAGTGGCTGCGTCGAGCGGATTCATACATCTGCTACCCCCCACTCCAGAAAACTGGACTATTTCATTACCGCACCGAACTCAAGTAGTCTACACTCCTGATTACAGTTATATACTACAACGATTGCGAGCAAGACCTGGAACGAGCTTGATCGAAGCTGGTGCGGGCAGCGGATCGTTTACCCATGCCTCTGCTAGAGCTGTATATAGTGGGTATCCTGACGATGAACAAGTCAATGGACAAGAAAACGCAAAGAAAAGGAGAATTGGGAAGGTCTGGAGTTATGAGTTCCACGAGCAAAGACATGAGAAGCTCGAGAAGGAGATTCTCGACCATGGTCTAGATGGAATAGTGCAAATTACGCACAGGGATGTTTGCGCAGATGGCTTCTTGGTAGAAGGATCAAGTCCAAATGCCAATGCGATCTTCTTAGATTTGCCTGCCCCATGGCTTGCTTTACCACATCTCACTCGATCACGGCCACCACCAGAATCGTTGACGGTGCTTAATGGTAAAGCGCAAAAGGACTTTGTCTCTCCTTTAAATCCTCACGCTCCAGTACATATCTGCACCTTCTCTCCTTGCATTGAACAAGTGCAACGCACTGTCTCCATGATGCGAACGCTTGGTTGGGTAGATATCGAAATGGTAGAAATATCGCAGAAGAAATTTGAGATAAGAAGAGAGAGAATTGGCATTGATAATGGAGTACAAAGAACGATGTTGAATAGTCCAGCGAATGTGGATGAGGCGTTGTCTCGACTAATTGAAGTCGAAGGGATATCCAAAACATTCAATGAGAGAGATACAAGTGAGACATCTGCTCCTCCTGAGAAAAAGAAAGACAACGAGAACCCAAATAATAGAGCGAAGATCATAGAAGGTTTGGTGGAGAAGAAACTTTACAAGGAAGGGAAGTTGGTGCATCGGACTGAGCAAGAAGTAAAGACACATACTTCTTATCTTGTTTTCGCCGTCCTGCCTCAAGAGTGGACCGAAGAAGACGAACAAAATGCGAGGCAGAAATGGCCTATAAAGCCCAGGAATGTGGAATCCGAGACTCATCAGTCTCAACCAACAAGTAAAAGAGCGATGAAGAAAGCTGCTAAAATAGCACAGAAAGAAGCTGCTATTGCAAGAGAAGCTGCTAGAGGATCAGACGGCAATGCCACCGAAATGCATCTGAAAGATGATGGCTCGGCTGAGGTTAAAACCTGAGCATCATAGCTAGCTACTGAGATAGCAAAGCATTCTAAATGCATATACATGGATATTTAATACCTTTTTACAATGAGAACGTTCTCAATACAAACCCAGACCACACAAAAAGATAACTTTTCCTACTCCCTATATTCCAACCCCGTGGACCCTAAAGTTCCATTTTAATATATTGAAACACCCCCAGCTCGTAATATAAAAAAAACCCCCTCACAAGAAGTAGAAAGATACCATCTACCTCCCAATCTCCACCGCCCCCTCCGGAACCCCCGCCCGACTCCTCAACCGTCTAGCAAAGAACCTCATAATAGGCATCATCTCCTCTCTCCTCGCCGGCATCGAATCCTCACTCTTCTCCCACTTCACATACTCAACATCCACAAACTCCTCCTCCAGCCTATCCACCGCCGTCCTCGTAACCTGCCTACTCCTACTTCCACCCAGCACCAACGCCGCCGTCGCACTCTTCTTCTTCTTCCCTCCTTGAGACGAACCAACACTCGATGGAATCCTCCCCCCAACACTAACCACGCCTCCGAATTCCAGTCCTTCCTTCGCAGCAGCCTCGACAGCAACGCCCAGCGCAACCATACCGCCCTGACCAAAGCCGTACATCAGCACGTCCCTTGCCGTGAAGCCGCACTTGCTAATCAACGTCTCCTTAATGACGTTCTGCAGGACGATATTCGTCGCCGTGTGGAATCCCGCATCGGGATCTATTTCTCCCGCGCGCTCATCGACGAGGACGTCATCTCCCCAGTGGAAGCTGGGCAGATCTGAACCTGTGAAGAGCGATGGGATGGGGTTTGGTGCGCGAAGGGCGATGCATGCTGTGTAGGGCAGCGCGAGGGAGGTTCCGAGCTTTGTGAAGGGCTCTTGGGTGTCGCCCAGGCCGTGCAGCAGGAGGAGGATGTTTAGGGGCGGCTGGGATTGGGGTGGGGGGGTTATGGAGAGGGTTATGGAGGATGGGAAGTCTGAGTTCTGGGGCAGACGCGGGGTGGTCNGCCATTTTTTTCTTTTTGCTTTTGGGTTTTTTTCCCTTTTTATTTAGGGAGCTTTCTTTTCTTTCATGAGGGGAGTTTTAAGGTTGTGTTGGTCTATTACTCAGGTATTATAATATCATCTTTTTTCTATTGAAGATGTTCAGATATTGTACTTACGTAATGGCCGGTAACGTTCCTGGACCTGCCGGACGCTCAGCACTTCCTCACCAATTCATCAATTCTAACACCATCATTTTCACCTGATTATTTTTCAACTAAAACATGTTACAATGCCTAGGAAAAAACTTCTTTAACAATAAGGAAAGATTCTTCTTGTTATAAAGGTGATTTAAAAAACGAGAAATCACGTTTATTTAAACTATAATATATGTTTTTAACCTTTCTTGTTTAACTCTTTATAATAGACTTAAAAGTACCTTTTAACTTTAGAGTATACTAATTTTATAAAATCATGTGATTGGGTTTAATAGGGTGCTAGTGGGTACCCGCCTCCTACCCAGCCTGAGTTTTCCGGGGTTTGGGGTTGTTTAAAAGTCAAAACCCACCCACTGGATCCCCGTAGGGAGGTACCCAGCTGGTTTTGGGGCCCATTCCTAACTCTATTCTTATCCTATTTTNGGGCCACCGACGGCCCCAAAGAGAATGGCATCAGCATCTAGAGCCTCCTGGAGGACCCCGGGAGTAATAGATTTGCCGTATTTATTAATACTGCAGCCGGCGTCTGGGGACTCCGCATTTTGTTAACCCCACACTCCCCGGCCCCGTCAATCACCGGGTCCGGAAATAGGGGGGACCGGTGGCTTGATAGTCTCATCATGCTTTATGGAATCATGGAATCATGAAAATTGAGTAGCTATTATATAGAATATCGTGGCTGAAAAATGGCTTTTTTATCAGGAGACCCGGTCCCGAGCTGATGGTGGTAGATATGTTATAAATTCTCTTCATCTTTGTGTATTACAATGGAGGGTAGAGCGTTTGAATCCTGAATCCTGAATCCTGACTCTAAATCCTCACTTAATTTGCTATGGAGAAACCTGGGATCGATGATTATCATCATGTCGAGTCTGCCGAACTCAGGAACTCGGCAGGCCATGAGACACATCATCTCCCAGTGCGGACTGTTGATGAAATCCAAGTCAGTCCATCCTTTCACTTATCAAAATTGTAGGCTAACTCTATATAAGGCTGATTTATCGGAATTCATAAATCAGTATGATCTGTCTGATGATGCTGAGAACTTGAAAAGGGGAGCATTCATTGCTCACTTTCCCAATAGTAGAGTCTCCCTTGACATCAACCACATGATGTAGTGTAATATGAAGGTTGACGAAACTATTTACAGCCTTTCAGGAACACATTGAGACTAGCGAGGATGAAAAGGCTATCTTAAAGCAGGAGGTGGATCACAGTGCGTTCTTCCTCTGATTTAGCAAGTTTATAGATTGGCTAATTTGTGTCTCGTTATCCTATAGAATGGCATCAACCGAAGGCCTTGTACCGAATGATAATCTTTTGCAGTATTGGCGCAGCTGTGAATGGAATGGACTTGGTATCTATTAATGGCGCCAATATTTTCTTCCCCGCACAGTTTGGAATTGACAAGCCAGGCAAAGATCAGTGGATTCTTGGCTTGGTGTAGCTCACCTTATCTTTGTTGTGCATTTTGTAGCGTTTGGCTCAATGGTCCTTTGAATCACTGGGTTGGTAGACGTGGAGTTTTGTTCATCATGGGCTTTGTGTGCTTTGCTGCATGTATTTGGTCTGCCTGCACCAATACCTGGGTAAGTGTTCTTCATCATGGGGTTAGTCGTAACCTACTGGATTTACTGATAATTCACTCAGTGGCATCTCATGATTGCAAGAGCATTTCTTGGTTTTGGCCTAGGACCNAAAAAGTGCAACTTTGAGTGTCTATGCTGCAGAGGCGGCGCCGGCGAGTATTCGCGGAGCTTTGACAATGTGTTGGCAACTTTGGGTAGCGTGAGTTGGATCCTATTATTCTCTAGACTTTTTTGTGCTTATCAAGACAAGGTTCGGTATCATGCTTGGAACAGTATTCAACATTGCATTCTACAACGTTCCGGATCGGAGTGGTATTGTTGGCTTAAACTGGCGACTTATGCTGGGGGTGGCTGGTATTCCTGCCCTCATTGTTATGGCCCAGGCATACACTAACCCGGAGTCCCCTCGATGGTTGATGCTTAAGGGACGCTACGGGGATGCTTTGAAAAGCCTCAAAATCTTGCGGAATTCCGACCTTCAAGCCTCGCGTGACTTATATTACATCCATGTTCTTCTTAAGGAGGAAGAAAAAGTACAAGCCAGTCAAGCAGGGCTAAAGTTTTTACGTATTTTTACCCTCCGGCGAAACAGGAATGGTCTTATTGGAGCAACAATTGTCATGTTTGGCCAGCAATTTTGTGGAGTAAATATCATCAGTTACTACTCAACGACCATATTTGCTCAGGCCGGCGCGAGTACAATACATGCTCTGATCGCATCATGGGGCTTCGGAATGCTGAACGTCATATTTGCTTTGCCAGCGATCAAGACTATTGATACCTTTGGGCGACGAAGTTTACTGCTCTACACTTTCCCTTTTATGGCTGTATTCCTTGTGCTAACAGCAGGCGGATTTTACATCACGAATTCGACGGGAAAGCTGGTTACTGTGGCTCTTGGCATATATCTCTACATCATTGCATACAGTCCGGGTGAAGGTCCAGTTCCATTTGTTTACTCTGCAGAGGCGTTCCCCTAGCCTATCGAGATATTGGAATGAGCTGTGCTGTATTTGTGTGTTGGTTCTTTAATGCAATTGTGGGCTTGACATTCCCATCAATTCTTGGTTCATTTGGTCCTCCAGGTACATTTTTCTGGTATGCTGGTTGGAACAGCCTGTTATATGTAATCATATACTTGTTTCTTCCCGAGACCAAAGCGTTGTCGTTGGGTAAGCTATGATAATAGTCACGGATTTTCACTTGCTCCTCTGGACGCTAACGCTATATGCAGAGGAACTTGATGTTGTGTTTGAACTGCCGATGAAAACTCGGGCTGCCCAGGTCAGTTTCATGATTTCCTAACCAGTGCTCTATTTCGATATCGTGCTAATTAAGTGGTTAATTAGAATATTAGAGAAATTCCTAACAATATCAAACATATTTTTGGGAAACTGGGTTTTAAATAATAGAGCCGCTGGTATTTCAAAACTACGAATTGAATATGGCTACATGAGTCAAAGTGGTGAACTATTGTGGTTTAATCACTGTTTCATAATTAAATTATCTGATATTACTTCTATTCGAGCTGTATTACTTCTAAAATTGTGGTACCGCTAGTAATACTGAGCTACAGTAATCTCTTCATAACTTTATGGAGATTTAAGAGCCTGACACCGCAACCATGTTAGTATTCCATAGCTAGTTGTTTTAACAATGAATTTATTATTACTACTTCCCCCATTTATATCATTTTAATAACTTATACTTGAACTACAAGCTTTGCACTATCTACCTAGTATTTAAGATCATTGGTTTATATACTGGATTGACCTAACGTAAATCCCGGTCTGAACGGACACTATTTACCGCAAAATTGGTGTACTTGAATCAGATCATGACGAGCCACTACTGAAGAATCTCAAATATAAGTGCCTTTGCGCTAACGAGTGATTTGCACTCTAGTGCTGACAAATACCCACAATAACTTGTCAGAACAACTTGATATTGGTAGATTTGCTCTAGCGCAAAGGCCCTTATATTTGAGATTTTTCGGTAGTCACGACGAGTGGAGCCCGCAACCCCAGATTTCCCCACACTTTACCACTTAATATACCGAAGATTCTCAAATATACGGGTCATGGAGCTAACTTCATAAGGAAGGAAAATGTAACGCTGTTTAGTTTTGACATGCTTTACCAAGCCCAGCTGAACCACAAACGCACAACCACCACGATCATCGGCACAATATAGAAGGAGAATCGTAGGCTAATAACTAAATCACTAGAGTCCCAAGAGTCTCAGATATACAGAGAGCGGTGAAGACAGGTGCAATCAGACACGCACGCTCGTTACACCACTGCCACGTCCCTACCACGCAACTACTTATTGGCCTTCCTTCACTCTGTACACAAGTGCCCTGACATACATGTTCTTAAGCTCTGAAATACAAGCATTATTCTCCTAGTCGTAGTTTATCTAACTGTTATTCTAAAATTTCCAGTTCACATATTGTATCTTTATGAAACGCTGCTTGAAGCTCTACATCGTTCAAGTCTATGCCCTTTCCAAAGTCACAATTCAAGCACTTTCGCACGATCTTTTGAAACCGTATTCCCATATTCGTACAAATTGTGTCATTAATGATATTTGCGATCTCAAATTCCGTAAGTTGGTTATTCGGATCATTATCTAATAGCAGTATCTCTCTTTCTCGCAGCTTCGATATCGGCATCTGGTATGCTAGTTCAAGCAGTATTATACTGAGGCGATATGTGTAAGGATTCCGAATAGGTGTAAGTACTTCTTTTTTTTTTGCATTCGGATATTAACGGCTTGTGGATAGTCCGTTGGCATGCTTGCTATGTGAACAGCGAGGTATGGATCATCCAATTTCATGCATTCTTCTTTAAAGCCAGACGGCATGTTGCTATAAAAGATGATATCTTCACTTTGCCACGTTTCGCTCAACATTGGTGTGGCGTGATATGATAGGATGGCAGAAGCTAGTTGTTTTGCTAATCGGATACTATTGACATATAAGAAGCAGCCAGAGTGTGAATGATTGGCAATGGACGAAATGAGCTTAGCAAGAGAGGTGGATTCTTTAGGCTGGTTTGGAATGGGAGATGGGATAAACACTCGATGACTCCACGGGTATGCTCTTTTCAAATATCCAACACAAGCATCACTAGAATTGTAGGTTCCTTTCGACAAGTTTGTGATATAGTTGCACAGGTCATGCTGTTGGCAGAAATCTGGAAGGCAATGACTTCGGCTCCCATTCTTCCGGTCGGCACAGATATCTGAACCCAGGCGTAGGGGAGGTGGACTATTCCATGAAGGCGAAACTATAGCTGCCTCCATCATGGTCGGTTTGCGATCTTGGAGTGGGGTTAGAGATTTCGTAGTATAAGTTTCTACGAACCGTACAGACNTTTTTTATCCTCTTGAGCCCCTTACTTGATATTCCATGGTCAGTTGAGTCCATAGTCCTTTTTAATTGTGTTCGAAACATCTGGACAGAATCTTCCACTTTCTCTCTACCATCACTATTAAATACGATCGCTGGATTGCCGAATTCTGACTCAATGGCAATCCATATTAGACTGCTATCTGATCTCAATATACTCTGGATGGATGCGAAATGGAACCGCACAAAATTTTGGTCAGTGTTTTTGTAACGACGCGTTTCCAGGCGGAAATGAAGTGTATGTTCTGGATGAGTTTTACACGCGACTATCAAAGCTTGATAAAGTTCAGTTGTAGCTTTCTGGATGAGGCCGGATTCCTCAATGGATTTGACTGTAGATTGGATCTCGTCCAACTTATTAGCATCATCCTTTTCTTTCAGCTTATTAATCTGGCTAGAAAGTCGCTGAAACGTCTCGACATGGCGTCGGAGGTCATCCAATCTTATTTGCAGTTGGGAGTGTGATAGACACCATTTCAACTTCTTGCCTATTCTCGATCTCCATGCAGCTTTATTGGTGGTATCAACCTAGTCAAGATTTAGCATAATATAGAGCTATACATGGACACATAAGTTTGCGTTAAGTGAATACGTACTGGTGTTGCCTCAAGTGGAACAGTACTGAAAAATTGAGAGTCGTCTTTGATTCTCTGCAGGTCATCTTTAATCGATGTAATCACATTCGTACAAGCATCGCATAAAGTTCCAAGCGATTTTGATAGATCATTTTCGAGTTTTGCGTCCTTCCAAGATGGATGATCATATTGTTTGACCATTGCAGCAGCAATTTCGGGACTCGTGACTTGAGTAAGGAGTAGCATCGATTCTGCATGAAAGATTGCCTGCTCACTGTAGAGGTCATCCTTAAATCTTTTTAGTTCCACATCGAAATTTCTGTATCGCTTGAAAGGACGCAAAACGTCGTCATAATGTTCAAGGGCCGAGATAAGGAGAGGGAGAACTCCAAGGACAATGCCGAGTGTTGCCATCTCAGCAGTTTAGTGGGATTTGATGATCTTGGTAGGATTAGAAATGATAATATCATCAATTTTAAGGAAAGAAACTCAACAGAAAATTAT
Organism: Scytalidium lignicola; assembly: GCA_002812745.2. NCBI lineage: Eukaryota > Fungi > Ascomycota > Leotiomycetes > Scytalidium > Scytalidium lignicola. The sequence goes on from NCSJ02000298.1 coordinate 10,754, forward strand.
AGACTTCTCAAATACTAATGCCGAGCCAAGTGTAAGGCTTTTCCCTCACGTTGAGGCTGTACAACTCCGCCTCCCAATATGATCCCTCCAATAAAATTATATCACATGTGTCGGCTGGTCTAAGGCTCCACGATACGTGTAGGCTGTTTGGACGCCACTCAAAGACCAATGTGATTCATTTGAAATTTGCTTCACGTTTTGAACACTAGCTGTCTGTTTTCATCAAGCAAATATGATGTGGGTGTACAACGAATCTAAAGAGGTATAATAAATCGTGTTAAGGCGAATTTTGCCAGCTTTGGTTGAAGTTCGACATACCTCCAGATCGTCACTGCCTAGCCAGTTCACCGCAGTTCTATCATCTCAACTAGACTAGAGGGAAATGGAGCGTAATATAGCTGCCAAAGTAGATAATTCAGTAAGAGATTGGATCGAGCACACGTCGCCATCACTCGAAGACGACAAAGTAAGTGATGGGACTGCCTCAAAACTTTGCGACGCTTGTCTTGCCGCATTTTCAGCTATCTTGCATAGATTTTGGAAAAGTGAGCAGGATGCTACAGAAGTACTTGCCTTTCAAGGGGTTTCAATAAAATTACAACTATGGCGCGATGGGTTTGGCCCAGGAGAACTGGAGAGGGTTCTTGCACTTCTAGTGTTGTTCAAAATACTATTTTAGAGCATTTGACAGGCATTGCGAATAGTCTGAGCCGTAGTATGTTGGGATTTCGTACCTCCTTTTTATATGCTAATTTCAGTTAGGTTTGCTTGCATCTATAGAATTCACTTCAACAGAGGTCCAGAACTTGGAGAAGTTAACTGAAGAAGCGAACCTCATTATTAGTTGTGAAAGGAGCTCTGATGAAGAATCAGATAATCATCTTTTATCAGACGATGATGCAGATACAAAGACGACTAACAAATTTAGAAAAATACAACATCATATTGGTTTACTGATGAAACTCCTGCCTTCGTTGAACCACCTCTTGGAATACGTTCGGCAAGAGAAAGATGTTGCAAAGGAGATCAGGTTTGGTTTTGTGGGATCGAAAGCTGCATTTGCCTATATCAATGCTGTACGCGAGAAGTTTAGGGCAGCGGATAATGAACTTACCGAACGGCTTGGAGAAGCAAATTGGCAACGCCATATCAGAATAAGAGGGAAGTTGCAAGGAACTGAGCAACAAGAAATCCAAGATGAACAAATTCCGATTGCAAAATCTTTATTCCGGCCTATCTCAACTTTTCAAGATTCTGGACTAGGCATATCAATATCTACACCAACAATTGCAATTGAGCCATCAGTTGCTTCCCACTCGTCGTATCATACCAACGCTACTGAGAAAGGCTCTGGGGTATTACGGGTTCCGGAGACTCCAAAAGAGGTCCACCTAGGAGTTCCATTCACCTGTGACATATGCCAAAAAACACTTACGAAAATAAAAAATCGATATCAGTGGAAGTATATACATTGCTGTCCCCATGTTTTCAAAGTATTTGAGCTGACATTCGCTAGAATTCACGTTTTCGCCGACCTGGAGGCTTACATATGCACGTTTCCAGGATGTGAATTTTCATTAGCAACCTTCCCAACCAGGGATCTCTGGGCTGCTCACGAGTTTTCGACTCATAGAACTGCTAAAGTCTGGATCTGTTCTAATTGTTCACTAACATTCCCGGGGCCGGACAAGTTAGCGGATCATCTCCAAAGTGAACATGAACCAGCTACCCCAGAAGCTGATTTACAACTGACTCTACTAGCGGCAGAGAGAATGAGAGATACCGAATGCCCTCTTTGTCTCAAAAATACCAAAGGGAAACGAAGAGATTTTGTCGCCCACGTTGCTAAACACATGGAAACGACTGCACTAATGGCATTACCAAAGGACTCGGAGTCCGATGTTGACAGTGACAGTATCACACAAGTCACGTCAGACGAGGAAGTCGAAGAAAACTCAACCCTGGAGTCTAAGGCAAATGATAATCCGCATTATCGGTCCGATGAAGAGTACCTCACGACAGAATTCTCATCAGATCCTATGAACCCAGCAAATATGGCACCGCATAAGAAGCATCTAGATACATCCGGTGACACAGTCGTAGATTTATACGGTCAGACGCCCCTAACACTTGCATGCTGGAACGGAAAGCTAGAATCTGCTCGACAAAGGTTGGCAGAATGTCCGGAACACGTGAATTGGCGTAACCTTGTTGGAAACACTCCCCTCCAGGTAGCAAGTCTTCAAGGCCATGTTAAGATTGTCAAACTGCTAATAGAGGCGGGTGCCGTTCTGGATACTTATAATGACGCAACGGACACTCCTTTGTTGGATGCTGTTGATAATGGACACCTTGAAGTTATCCGGTTACTGCTTGATGCTGGTGCCAACCCTCGCAAGGCTAATGTCAATGGGGAGGAACCGTTGGATCGAGTCAACGATGATCTAGACCATGCTGATGAAATTCGTGAATTGATTATTGCAGCAAAGCAGAGGAACATCGATCTTATTTCTGGTGAACATGCCCAGGTCAGGTATGATGATAGTCTCACGGAGGGACAATGGGTCAATGCTGTTGATGATGATGACGACACACCAGAAGCTGCATGGAAAGAACGTGGACAACGTGACAGACTGGAGAGACTCGGACAGTTTCCACCCTCCGCGGAGCCCTCTGCTGCTAGAAGCCCTGAGAGCGCTGGAGAGCCCGCTTCAACGCCACTACGGAAGAGAGGACGACCGTCTGGATCAGATAGTCTGGAATATTCTCACGCTGGGGAATACGCGAGTAATAATACAAGTACACTAAGTACAGATCAATCAGACTCAACCCCCGTCTCGACTGGAATTGACCGTATGGGTATTGATGGTATCACAAACCCACAAGTTGGAAGTTTTCAATGCACTTACCCAGGTTGTACTGCACCAACATTTCAGACTCAGGTCAGTCTATGCGAACAGGTACGGTTATGATATTTGGATTCGCTAATTTTCCCACAGTATCTTCTAAATTCACATACTAACATCCACTCCACGACTCGCCCATGGTACTGCTCAGTAAAAGGGTGCCGAAGTGGAGAAGGCGGCTCAGGCTTCGTAACGAAATTTGATTTGATGAGACACGCCCTTGCCCACGATCCTCCAGGTTATTACGTCTGTCCGTTCTGCCCTGATAGGGAACGTATATTCCCGAGACCTGATAATTTGCAAAGGTACTAAAATCTATATTCTAAGTTTCTCTCTAAAACTTTATACTAATAGATTTAAACAGACATGTTGAAGTTCATCACACAGATAAAGATAACGACGACCCGCAATTAAGAGATGCCCTTTCAATAAAACCTAAACATAAGAAGAAGGCGTAACGGCACGATGTAGTAATACCTAATCTGAAAATCAAATTAGGATTATTTTAACTTTTCATTTTATACAACTTAATATCGTAAATTAAACAAAGGAGTTTAATTCAATTTAATTAATTTGACTTTTTAAGAATAAACTAAGACAAAGTTTTAATTCAATTTTGTAACGTAATTTTTGGTTTACCAAGCCTATTTCTATGGAATTGGTATGTTTTCCCCCCCAGGCATTCGCTGAGACTCTGAGCTACTTGTCTGATACCGTTGAAAAATCGTGGCCATGAGGCCCGTTTGGTGGGTGTGCACACGACCAGTCAACGGAGAAGAAGCCATCAAACTGCAGGTTAGAAATGGATTTTTATTATCGAAGGTGCTATTAACTGTATCGATCACGATTCTAATGGTGCTGGCAGATACGATGGAGCAGAAATAGGCATCTTCCATGATAGTCGTCGCCCGGCACAAGATGCGTCTTCGTTTGGACCAATATCTGTTGTGGTAAGCGTTGAGTTTCTGTCAAGGTGCGGTGCTGCGCCCTCAGATTTGCTGGCGGTTGTCTTCATATGAATAGATGTCGTAGACGAAGGAGCATGGAGGAAGGACAAAATACGGATGGAACTTTAATTATATATGTGTTACAAAAGTAGGGAATCTTACTCTTTATTTTACCCATCAATTATTGTAGTCATTCCTGTAGAGGAATCCATTAAGCTTTGTGCTACGTCCGTATACAATTTATATGTGATATTACTGTTGCCTGCACTCAGACCTCCTGATAGAAGGGGATCTCAAAATCCCGTGATTTATCACGTGAAACGGCGGGGTATTGTAGAAGGTTGATGTACGGAGGTGCGCGTAATGAGCCTTCTAATTGCACACCCTATTCAACAAGGTTAACAGGGATGGTTGTGCCAATATCCATCAAGCAATGCGGGGCGTCCATCAATCAGGGGCCTACACTTGGCAAGGCGCGATATCAGAAAGAGCTTCAGTGGACAAGATGATATTGGCAGTGGAGTCAATGCTGAGCAGAGGAGGTATTGGAGGTATTATTTGATCGGTCCACAGGGTTCATGAATAGAGAAGGGCCGTGTTCGACCCCTCCAGATGATGCTTTGCTGTGCTGTGCTCGAAAGTTGGGTCGAGTCTGGAACTATCTCCACTCAGTTGTCTGTGGCTGTGAAGGGTGAAGCGATTCTCTAGTCGTGGCAGGAATCTCGGGCAGACCGAACGAACGAACAAAGAGACAAAGGAGGAATAATGGAAACTTTGATGAGTCCAAAATGAGCCTGAGCTCAATCAAATATGACAGCACAGGGTCATTCATTCAAATCCACAAGTGCAAGACGCTGCTGGCCCCAGCTCTCTCCTATTGCAGCCACCCCAAGAATAATCTGATCAGCGCTGCTCGGCTTGTGGTGGTGGTGGTGGTGGTAATTAGTGGTCTTTTGTGTAGTAATTAACTAACTTAGTGGAACCCGGGACCCTGCGCCCTCGCGTTGGCGATTGGCCCCTCACTTTTGGACTCAGACGAATGGAGGGGTCGTTGAAACCACCTTCGAAACGCAGCTCTACGCCAATTCCAAGCGTTCGATCTGCTGGACGACCATCATGCTTTCTTTCGGGGCGCTTGAGCAGGATACCTGTCCAAAGACCCTGAAGATCATTCATGCGCCAGAATTCCTGACCGCAAGAGCTATCTTTCTCTGCAATTGGGTATCTGATGTCATCCCGGTTCCGCCGTTTTCCTTGGAGATGAGAGTGTAAAGGCCCATTGTTTCATCTCCAACGTGGCGGTAGGATCTCGTAAGGATAGCAAGGAGTGTAGGAATGTATTTTATTTAATATGAGCGTCAATGCTGTAAGAGCGGCTAGCCAGCCATAGACCGAGACCATGCTGGAGAGAAGCTGCTCCCTTTAATACATTTACAGTTCTGTATCCTGCCAAGCCGTGCTGTTCCTTGCACAGCTGAATCCACGGAATGAATAACGTCCCAGCAGGAACTACACGTAGTACAGTACTGTACGAATCCGACAAGTCTGGAGCTCGTTTTGGCGTGGTTCGACGCGTTTCTACCCATCCCACTTCGAGCAGCTTTGTCTGGAGGGCACGGAGGGGAAGCATGTGTGGCCACCGCTAGTTCGACTGGCTGTTTAGCGCGACGCGGCCGTGGGTTGCCCCTTGTCGCTTGAGGTCCAGCTTGGAGGGCGTTGGTTGGACAAAGAAGAGCAGCCACGCCATCTCTCCTTGCGGTGTTGAATCCACTGGGCGGTGCCCCGGTCCTCAGACACCACGGCGTCGGGGAAGGGGTAAGCCTAAGCTTGTGAGAACGACCCCTCCAACGGGTACGGGTATAAGAACCCCTCAACCTACCCCTCCTCCTGTCTTGGTCTCTTCATTCTCACTCTCCATAAACTATTACAAACTACAAGCTACAAACTACACTTTTACCTCTACCAAATCAACCAAAGTCACTTCATTCAAAATGGGTTTCTGGGGTATGCTCCTCCTTCTCTAACGTTTCCCCCTTTTCCCAGCATAGAGCTCATCGCTCGCTGAGAAGCTTTCCATCTACCACTATGAATTCAAACGGTTGCTAACATCCTCTCCTAACAGATCAATCTCAAGACGACTACCAACAGGTCCAGGAACATCACGAGGGCAAGCTCTCTCACGAGCTCGTCGCTGGTGCTGCCTCTTTCGGAGCCTTCAAGATATTTGAAGACAGACAACGCGCTGAGGGTTAGTTGGAGATCCTGCTGAACGAATCCTTCTCCATGCAATCATGTGCTTACCAGTCGGTATATAGGAAAGCCGGTCTCCCACCAGTTCGCCAAGGAACTTCTTGCTGGTATTGCCGGTGCTGAAGTTGACAAGTATGTACCTCTCAATCCGAATCCTCGGACTACCCAAAGCAGATTAGTTAAGCTAACTTCTATTATAAAGACTTGCAGAGACTAAAGGTAAATAAGCCCACCCTTACCTCGTGAATAGGATGTGTATGCGAAGATGAGAATCACTGGTTACCACTTTTGGCTGCAATTCTTGTTCATGCTCTTTACCTTTCTATCTTCCTACCTTCGCCTGAGACTTATACTTATACTATGTAGGCGAGGACTTCTTTGACCGTGAGAAGGCCAAGCACCACGCCAAGCAGAGGGCCGAGCAAATGTATGATGAGCACTATGGAGGCCAAGACCAATACGACCCGTGAGTGTTAAATGAATCGCTATCACTGATATGTTTAACTAACAACAAACGCAGAGGCTACGGTTCTCACCAAAATCTCAACAACTACTAGACGTTGTCTAGATTGTAGTTAATCCTTGATCAGCTATGGCAAGGAAGTGATACCTCTTTCGTCATCCAAGGTGATGGGCCGAGGAGTGTTGACATGATTTAATGAAAAGAAACTTAGCTATAGCAAACTCAGAAGAAGTTTGGAGCACATTGTTTCCTCTTGCGTATCGTGCATATGATTGTGGTTCGCTGCTATGATTCTTACACCCGTAGTACTCCCGTATTTGGAACAATCCACACCCAGTGTAACAGCTAAACATTTGAACATTGACTCAAACCCTCTTTCCTATGCACTAGCGATTTCCACATCCCCAATGATAACTCTGTTGTCATTCTAGCAAACTATTAGCAACAATGATGACATATTGTGGGAGGGGTAGCTAACGAAATTGGAAGGTGGCTCAACCGCCGTTGCTGTGTTAGCCGTCATTGATAGATAAGCTTCGCCTAGACTAATTATCTGCAATCTAAGCTACTTTACAGATGTACAAGTACCTGTCAATCGAACCCAATCTAACCTCCTCAACTTTCCAATTTCCCCCAAAATCAGTTTCTCTCCAAGCATTCTCAGTTTGAGTAGCTCTATTCCTAACAAAAAAAAATTATCTCCCACCCTCTCAAGCCACACACAATGGTAAAGAACAGCCAAGGCTCCCTTCGAGCAAAATCAAGCAACCTCTCCCTCAAAAGTTCCACGGGCGATCTCAGCCAAGCTCGACAATATCTCCAGCGCCAAGCCCAATTGCTCATGGACGCCGAGCGTGAAATCGAGAAGATGGCTGGGTCCTTGAACGACAGCTCCTTGTACGAGCGATACAACGAGATCATGCGCTCGAGTGATACTCTGACCGCCGCTGCCACCGCCGCCGCCGCCGCAGCAGCAGCAGCAGGACGAGTTCGAGAGAGGGCGTCGTTTGATCCAAAGGATAGCACTGTGCCATTTTGCGAGTTCTTGAGCGAGAATCCGTCGATTTGGCATGCGGTGGATTACTTTGAGCGGAAATTAAACGGTGCGGGCTATGAGAAGGTGTGTTTGTGTTTGTGTTTGTGTTTGTATTTATATTTGTTTTTTTTGTCCCAGTTCCTTGCCAATTTTCCAGTCATTCTCCCTCTCCCTCCGCCAATACTTACTTGATCTTCTAATAACCTTTTTCGCTGTTCTAGCTCTCTGAACGATCAACCTGGAATGACCAATTGAAGCCGGGAGGAAAGTACTATATCTCTCGAAATGGAAGCAGTCTGATCGCGTTTTCCGTGGGTGGAGGTTACAAGAGTGGGAATGGTGTAGCTATGATCGCCGGCCATGTTGACGCTCTGACTGCACGATTAAAGCCCATCAGTGAGAAAAAAACAACGGCAGGATACGTGCAGTTAGGAGTTGCTCCCTACGCAGGTGGTTTGAACGCTACGTGGTGGGATCGAGATCTTTCCATTGCTGGAAGGGTTCTTGTAAAGAATCCTTCATCTGGAAAAATCACGACGAAGCTTGTGAAGCTCGGCTGGCCTATTGCTAAGATCCCAACACTGGCACCGCACTTTGGCGTGGGTATGATGGGGCAGCAAAACCTTGAAACTCAAGCCGTACCGATCATTGGCCTTGACAACTCCGACGTTGAATCTAAGGATGAGTGGAAGGCTACGACATTGGGTGGAGAAGGCACTTTTGCTGCTACTCAACCCCCTAAGCTTGTCAAGGCAATTGCTGGAGAACTGAAGATCGCCGATTACTCTACCATTATCGGATGGGAACTAGAACTCTACGATTCGCAACCCGCACAAGTTGCAGGTTTAGACAAGGAGTTCATCACTGGTGGGCGAATAGACGACAAGCTCTGTTCGTGGGCAGCCATGGAAGGACTTATCGCCTCCACTAGTGGCTCACCTTCTTCATCTGACGGAATCATTAAGCTGGTAGCAGTCTTTGATGATGAAGAGATTGGCTCCCTCCTTCGACAGGGAGCACGAGGAAACTTCCTCCCCAGCACTATCGAACGCATCACCGAAAACTTTACCAAAGACGGTACCTCTAGTGCTAACGTCCTTGCTCAAACATATGCCAACTCCTTCCTCATCTCTGCCGATGTCACTCACGCCGTGAATCCAAACTTCCTTGGCAGTTACCTAGAAAACCACGCGCCGCGCCTGAATATTGGACTTGTCGTCTCCGCCGACTCCAACGGCCACATGACTACCGATTCGGTGTCCACAGCACTTCTTCAACAAATTGCGGAGAAGAGCGACTCCAAATTGCAAGTCTTCATGATCCGAAACGACTCGAGAAGTGGTGGAACCGTCGGCCCTATGTTGAGCTCTCATATGGGCGTCAGAGCTATCGATGCCGGTATCCCACAATTGAGCATGCATTCTATTAGGGCCACCACGGGTAGTTTGGATCCCGGCTTGGGAGTTAAGATCTTTACTGGATTCTTTGATCATTATGAGAGTGTTGATAAGGAGTTTGAATAGATGTTTTCTTCTTAAATGATGGAGTATGATTTTGGGTTTTTACACCCTCTCTCGAGTGAGTAGATATAGATTTAAGTTTAGGATGTCANTTTTTTGTATAGATTAGTAAGGCATTTAAGAAGAGCTAATACTTTATATAAAAATATTCAAGATCTCTATTTGAGATAACTTAGAAAATCACTGCTAACGGAAAATATTTGGCAGTGAGTTGATAGAATAGTTTTGGCAGTCATAGCTTAGTCAGCGCACCAAACCTGGCCATCAAGGATCATGAGTAACCAGGCTCGCCAGGATAACGTTGTATCCTCACAGCTTGTTCAGTTAAGTGTGGAACCCCTACTAGCTTAAGATCCGTACATTTGAGAATCTTCGGTATATGAACAACATTCTTTCCTTCTTCTATTCTATGGTTCGCTACATCTACACTTTGGTTGGCTACTATTCAAGGTTTTGGGCTCTGCAGGTTTCTTAGTTATTAACGCCTTGGGACTTTTTTATATCTGAAACCCATTTTGTAATTCGCTCTTACAACCAGCTGTCTAACCAATTTCATTCTGGAAATTTCGTGACTATGAAGAAAGAGGAGATAAAGTAGAATAAATAATTATTGTCTAAATTCTGACCTACCATGTGACTCACCATAGAACTACTGAGAAGATATGGTCACGATGTTGCAGCGTGAATGTTGGCTTGTCTGGTACATAGTCTGGGAAATGGTACTTGGCTTATCTTCCTCAAGCTTCAAGCTTCCGTCATGGATGGTGCATCTGACGGCCTCTTAGCATTGTGTTCTCCAAGGTCTTTTGTGAACCATTCATGCATTGCTACCTGCTTAGCCGATAAACGATAGTCTGGCTCATACCTAAGAGCTCCTCTGAGAAGATCGAGAAAGGAGTCGATATCCTGAGGGGAAAGCTGCGGGTTTGAGCTACGAACTTGGGGTTCGATGGGACGACTTAGACTGTAGCAATTGTCAAACCACGGGTGCTTATCTCCAGGTTGTGGTACGGTCAGGTTAGCTTTGTCAAAATAGGAGTCCTGCCATGCTTTTGGCAATGGACCAAGCGTCGTCACAATCATAGCAAGCGCCTCGTCGAGCCTGCCAAAGAAGACGGGAATCAGCGGCTTTAGGGTCTGAAGCTCAAAGATCAGACACCTGAGAGCCCAGACATCGGAAGCCGGTGACGGTGGCAGGCCGAAGAGCATTTCGGGGGCAAAAAAGGACGCAGGAGTCCCAACAAACCTAGTTGGGGGATCGTTTATATAGAACGACTCGCCAAAGTCGATAATACAAATCTTGCCAGATAAAAGACTCTCGTCTAAATCCGTGTATTGGATGGCCTGGACTTCTTGTGATGGTGCAAATGCCGGTGGAGTAGAGCCATCTCTAAGCTGGAGTGGCGCTGTCTGTGGGACGCCTAGATATTGATAGACTTGGGCCTCAGACCATGAGTTAATATTACTTAGCTCAAATAAAACATTGGAATCGGTAAGATCTGTAGATGTGTTATTAGCAATAGGCTTCTGGTATGTATATAAGATAGAATCAACCGCCATGGCATATCACTTCCGCGTGCAGCCATTCTAACCCCTGAGCAATCTGGCGAGAAGCATTACGCACTAGGGCAGCTGGAAGTGGTTTGCTGTATATGATTTTCTCTACGCTTGGCTCTACAGCATTGAATACTAAGCAGTGATGAAGTCCATTAGGGCCTTGGATTGTGAATACCTCTTTTAGGCACGCGATGTTCGGGTGCGTCGTATTATGGTCTCGCAAGTGCCTGAGGAACATCAGTTCCTGGTGAGGTGCATTTGCAACGAGGACCTTCAGCGCAACATATCGCTTCCCATGATTTGAAGCCTGGGTAAGCCAAATCGTGGCAAAGCCTCCGTATCCTAACTTATGAATGACTTTATACCCCTTACCTAAGATATCGCCCAGCATGACAGGATGGTATCCCCCAGGGCGGTATCGTTGGACATCTTCAATGTAATCTAGCCGTGGGCTGCGGTACATGGAACGCATGGTCGAGATGGCATTCACGGCTGCGGTGATAAATATATCTACTCTTGCACGTGATCTGGTGCTTATGCCTCCTTTCTCGTAAGTTGTTCAGCTTATCGTCATGTGCTTATTTTCTTACCCCTCCATATCATATTCACCTTGGATTAGATAGAGTAGTGGAGTTGTAGCAAAACACAGCTACGACTAATCAGCTTATGGAGATAGCTCAAGTCGAGGAGAGTACGAGGGAAATGATGAGAGCTCGTCGCTAACGAGCAAACCCCAGATGCGCTGAAGGCTGCGGCAGTGGAGATGATTCGCCGTGATGCTCCACAGAGGGGCTGTACACTTCAGCTCCCTTCGCTGGGTTTCAGCAACCGAGATGCAGAGTTCAAAGAGGGGCAGCACAAACCGCTCTTTACTTAAGTCGCCAAAAACGATTCTATTCACTGTCAGTTCGAGGCGGGAAAAGTACTAAATATATTGATCCATATACTTTTTTACGTGGCTAACTCGTAGGGACTACAAGTTAGACAGAATACGGTATAGCCTTTTCCCTTTTGAAGTTGTTGATGGGGCATAGTTACTAACTACTTGCAGCCCCGCCATTATAAACCAGTAAATCAAACATCAAAACATTAATCTGAAGAGCAGGTAGGAAAACCCCACAGAAAGGGTTTTAAATCAAGTTATTACTGCTGCTACCTGTGTCTCCTGACAAAAACACATCCAAAAAAAAATTCAAAAGACCATGTCGTTCCTTGATCAGGCAAAATCAAGGTTTGACAGCTTTGCAGCTGATGCAAAGAGGGCCTTGGGCGACATCAAGGGAGTCTTTGAAAACGAGGTCCACAGCCATACCAAATTTGGCGAGATCTGTCACAAACATCACTTACACACAGCTGACAACCGCTACCTAAGCTTTGCCGCTCCTCGCGGTGGCAACCACACCAAATGGTATGTAGATGGCTGTGGTTATTTCTGGGCCGTCTCCGAAGCTATTGAGCGCGCCCAGGAAAGTATTTGGATTCTAGACTGGTGGTTGAGTCCCGAGTTGTACTTGAGGAGACCTCCTTCCGCCAATGAGAAGTATAGGCTTGATAGAATGTTGTTGGCTGCTGCGGAGAGGGGTGTCAAGGTTAATATCATAGTTTACAAGGAAGTTGAGGCTGTCTTGACTTGTAAGTCTTGAATATCTTTCTTGTTCTTCTGTTCCTAGCTTTTCTAAGTGTAGCCATTTTTAGTGGATTCTGCACACACAAAGCATGCACTCGAGGTCCACCCGAACATTGCGGTGTTCAGACATCCTGACCATGCTCCGAACGGCCAGGTACTTGAGTCTGAGATTAGATCTACCTTCAAGAACTTCTCCTTCAAGGCCTTTGATCTCTCAAAGCTGCCCTCCGAGAGTCTAAAGAAACTTTACGGCGTTAATGACGATGTCGTTCTCTACTGGGCTCATCATGAGAAACTTTGTCTTATCGATGGCGCAGTTGCCTTCATGGGTGGCTTAGATCTCTGCTTTGGTCGTTGGGACGTCAATCAACATCCCATTGCTGATGCCCATCCTTCGAACCTCGATGATATTGTATTCCCAGGACAGGACTTCAACAATGCCCGGATTTATGACTTTGCCAATGTCTCTAACTGGGAACAAAATAAGCTGGACCGTACCAAGAATTCTCGAATGGGATGGTCCGATCTCTCCATCTCTCTTCAGGGACCCGTTGTAGAAGACCTCAAAGCCCATTTTGTTCAGCGTTGGAATTTTATTTATTATGAAAAGTATGACGTAAGGAAGGATGAGAGATACACACCGTTGACGATGAAAGATGCCTCTGGTGAAGATGACCCATACGTATGTCGTACTTCTTTACAACTATTACTACAAGCAAAAGCTCTTCTGTTTTATTTACTGTTGACAAGATAGAGATACTGACGTTCCAAAACTTTAGTATAGGCACGATGGGGTAAGGGCGAAGACGTTTGGCACCCTTCCAGATGATCCCGATGCCATCGTGCAGCATCATCGTTATCTCCCTGGAGGAGTTGGTAGTATCTATGATAGAGTGCATACTGGGCTAAATAAGGGCCTAGAAATGATCGGAGGTGGTGAACATCCTCATGGTCAACACCATGCTGGTGTTTCAGTTCAGCTCGTCCGCAGTTGTACAAGATGGAGTCATGGTGTAGCTACTGAAGTAAGTTGGCTCGTAATTACCCTAGCTCTAAGAAATCCGCTCATATATGCAGCACTCTATCGCAAATGCTTATATCGAAATCATTGGGAAATCTCAACATTTCATTTACATCGAGAATCAGTTTTTCATTACGGCCACCGATGATGCTCAACACCCCGTAATGAATAAAATCGGCGCAGCAATTGTCGACCGTGTACTACGAGCTCACCAAGCAGGCGAGAATTACAAAGTCATCGTATGCATACCCTCTGTACCGGGTTTTGCAGGAGATCTACATGATGATGACGCTCTTGGAACTCGGGCAATCATGGAATTCCAATACTTTTCAATCTGTCGTGGAGGAAATAGTATCATCGAGAAGCTCCAAAAGGCAGGTGTGCCTGATGTTAGCAAATACGTCCGGTTCTATAACTTGCGAAACTATGACCGCATCAATGCTGGACAGGTTCTGGATCAAGTACAACAGAGTAGCGGAGTCAGTTATGAGGATGCTAGAAGGGAGCATGACGATATGGTTGGGGCCGGATACTCTGATCGTGGAGAGCAGACCGGAGCTACTCCAGGACAACATCATGACAACTATGATCGTTACCAACAAGCTACGCAGAAGCTTTCTGGTGTAGCAGGAAGCAAGTACGACACTGTGAGCGCTTGCTATGAGAACAACGGGCCATCTATCAAAGAAATTCCCTGGGCAGGTAGCAAAGAGGCCGAGATGGATGCTTTTGTTAGCGAAGAGCTGTACATTCATACCAAAATCCTCATTGCAGACGACCGAGTAGTGATTTGTGGCAGCGCCAACCTGAATGATCGATCTCAACTCGGCACCCATGACTCCGAAATAGCTGTCGTGATCGAGGACCCGACGCCAGTTGACTCCATGATGGATGGCCAACCATACCAAGCCTCCAAATTTGCGGCATCACTCCGTCGTCAAATTTTCCGCAAACATCTCGGTCTCCTTCCTGCGCAAGACTGGACCAAGCCCAATGCAAACTTCACGCCAGTCTCCACGGAGCTCAATGTATATGACTGGGGCTCACCATCTGATCTCCTAGTTCAAGACGTTCTGAGCCACAACTTTTCCAATCTGTGGAATGGTACCGCAAAGACGAACACCGAGATCTTTGCCAAAGCATTCCATGCCGTGCCTGACGATCACGTCCGAAACTGGAAGGACTACCAACAATTCTACGGCCAGTATTTCTTGTCTCCTAGTCCCAAAGATGAGAAAAATAAGAAACCATCAAAGTATCCCTATGGTCATGTCGTGAAGGAGGAGTTCCCTGGTGGGGTGGATGAGTTGAAGGAATGGTTGAATAGGGTTCATGGGAACCTCGTCGAGATGCCGCTTTCATTTATGGATGGGGTGGATTTCGCTAAGGAGGGATTGGAATTGAATGCTCTTACGGAAGTGATATACACGTGAGAGCATACTGATGAAATGGTTCGAGAGTGAATAGGTTTCTTGGGGTGTGGGATAGAGATAGAGAGATGCATATTATGAATTGATGAGAAGACGCATATGGTATGGCCATGAATCAATGATTATTTTTAATGGCTAGTTCTCCTAATAGTCNTTTTTTTGTTGTGGTTATATTCTAGTGAAGAATCTCGCAAAGAACAGCCATCCCCTTACAAACGCATAAGCAACACAACAAGTATAAAACATTTATTAAAATAAATTAAAAAACCAGTACAGAAACAAGAAGAAAAATGAAAAAGAAGAGAAAAACAAGAATGACAAAAGAGTTCGAGCCCTACTGTATGGTCTACATCTCTACTAATGTCAGTGACAAGCACATCAATACATTAGATTTATAAGCCCTTAAATCCCATCTCTTAGAGCAGCAATTTGTCCTGGCCATTCTGCCACAATGGCGCCTTTTGCTGTTCTGTTATGAGGCATGTTGCTTATTTAGGTTTATATATGGAAAGTTTACTAAAATTTGTTTAGGGTGGGTCGCTAGAAGNAAAAAGTGATTTACCATCCCAGTAGAACATAATTGAATATCGTTTTAGTACAAACTAAAAATGAGATGTAGTGGGCCTAGAAAACCTGTAGCTACGACGTCAGGGTCGATTAGCTATCTAGTGAATAAGTGTTAACGCGAATGATAAAAGCTCTTATTTTGCTGCCTTTCCGAGCAAGATCTTTCTTTCATATTTATTTAACTTCCATGAAGTGGCCATTACAAGGATTTTATATGGCATCCTAACCACGATCCAAACCAGGAATGATGTATACTCCACCTTCTGAGCGTCTAGGTCCAGAACTTCAAGTGGAAGATTATCTGAAAGGGCTTCCGGATGGAACGCCTCATTTTCAATTTATTGACATTCCAGATCTTCAGAGGAAGTTGGAGGCATATCAGCAAAAACAGCGTCGAAAAAATTGTGGTAGTGAATTGGCAGTGTTCCAAGATGTTCCAGCCAACATAATCTGCATTATAAGTGAAGATTCATCTCCAATATACCATTACCGTCAATTCTGTCGGCGGCAGCAACACGTCTTAGTCATAAACAACAGAGAACACTACTTCAAGAGGTCTTTAGGCCCTCGAGACTCAACGGCTGTACGCGGTAGGGCTACGAACCTACAGTTTTGTCTGTAGAGCCAAAATTGGGTTAAAAGAGGAGAGTTTCAGAGTATGGAGAATGTATCTATACTTCCAGGAAAATCGTATGCAGAGATTGTTCATCAAACGTTTTCGACTTATGATGGAGCGGGAGGAGAACAAGAATGCACAGCCTACAACAAATGCATCATAATATGGCTTGCTAGAAAACGTCTTTTCAGGTGACCTCAGGTAACCTTGAATTCGTCACAACTGCAAGGGCATACTGTAAGATATTGCTTTTTGCCAAATTCCACAACACCATAGCTCTTAATGACCTCAAAGAACACGTCAAGCTTTTTAAAACGTCCTTTGACAAGGATTCCAACACATCTTCATACCAAGGCCCACGATATAAAGCTTTCGTCAAGGACACAACGGTTGCTAAAATTATCAAAGAGGCCGATTTCAAAGAGGTTCCCCAAGGATACCTCGGCTTTCCGAACCTATCATTCAATATTCCTGCAACTGAACTCTTTGACATCATAATGACCTTTGGAAGCTTCCGAACGCGTTATCAGATTAACCATTCAGACCTCGTCCTTTGGAATGCTTCAAAAACCTACCTGGCTATCATCAACAACAACACAATCGAATACCTAAACCTCCGGATACTTTATTATCAGTATCCAACTGAATGCCAAATACCGCCTTACAAGTCCTAAAAGTAATATCTGTAACAATCCCTTTTTCATTGTAGATCTTATGGTCAATTTTTTGTCGCCAACTAGCCAGAGGTTTTTGTTTATACGCTGTTGTACCTAGCTACCATCAATGTAAGGGGGTGAAAAGCATCCACGCCACATATGATAGTGGTTTAATCTATGAATTTTCTTATGGTTGTTTGAGGTGTGTTGTGCTGAAGAGTAATCGTTGTTGGTTGTGATAGTAAAGTCGAGGTTAGTTGTGATGGTGAAGTTTGTAATTGTAGAACGCGTTAATCTAGAGTGGTAGTGAACGTTGCCGGCGCTAGACTGTTCTCGTATTCTTCTATTATTTCTTGACAATTGAAGTATTTCAGAGGTCTCCATTGGTCATATTCAGGAGGCCAGCCTTTTTATCGCACCAGGTACTGTGTGGAGTACCCTCGGCCAGCTTTGACGACACGCTTGTCTAAGATCTGTGCTACTTCCCATTCAGGATCTTCCCCAGTATCATCTTCGTTCTCCGTATAATGCTCTTGATGGAGTGAGCAAAAGCGAGGTAGTCGGTAATGTTAATTAAACTACACTCAAGTTTGAAAACAGTTGAGAATAGCTGTGATTTGATTTAATTAGTTGATAACTCAGGTACTGATCACATAATCTTTAATGGTCTACTATTCAACATATTAATATAAATCAGTCATAAATTCATACATCATGATCAATCAAGTCAATTTGAAAAATTTAGGTACTTGTTATATCTTAGATCGACTTGTTTTTCGCGAAAATTAGTTCTGTACACTACTTCAAGAGGTCTTCAAGACTCAAAATCTGNCAAGACGCAAATAAATATCATCATCATTATCATTAACACCCTAGTTACTCAAAATATTCTCTAGTCTCGTGACTGCTAACTGTACTTGTATACGAGTAATCATATGGAGGAATAATCCCATGGATAAATCAAGAAATCAAAAGGGTTAAGATCACCTTAAAGATCTCTTTCAAAAATTCGCGAGAACTCACGCTTTGATAATAATTCATTCAAATATTGTGACCAATGAAGATAACATCCCTTGTTCTCTTTACAATTATATAATTTATTTACTCGTGAGCTTTGTGGTTCATAAGTTATGATATTATTAAAAAAGGGCAAGTTTTAGCCTTATATCCGGAGACTTCTCACACTTTTAACCCCCTGATTGTAAAGAGACTCATAAATTTAGCCAACAGTCTTAGATCATTGGCCTTTCAGCCGTCGTATTTCGGATAGAAAGTGCCGTGTAAAACTTCCTAAACCCCTTGAACAATGTTTCCGACGCTGTGAACCTCGCGTTATGACTCTTTAAAGACATTGTCACTCCCGGTACCCGTAAACTTGGCGAGGCTGACTTGTATGAGGATGTACCGGTAGTGCATAATTACTGTGGGCAAGCTTGGGGAGCTGCATAGGGCTCAATCTGGTGGAGTCGCTGCACTGCACACATCCCGCCGGATCCCAGTCGCTGAAGAACCCTGGAGAAGTGGAAAAGTGGAAAGTACAGGACCTTTAGGTTAGCGGACTCCACCTGGAGAGAGGCTCCGGCAGTGGTTGATGAAGGGACCCGCGGGCATTATTGGGCTGAGGCCGGCGGGCTGGTGGTCGGATGGTAGACCGAGCGTCATCTGAAGGATCAGGAAATGTCTTGGTGTAATTATCGACATTCTATTCTTGGAGCCGTGCGTGCGTCAAACCCCAAACCTGCATCCATCCATCCATTCGTTCATACGTTCGTCCATCACATCTCATCGATAACGCATAGACACGCAGGCTTGCAGCCAAACAAAGGGAGACAACGCAGAGATTAGTCCCTAGGAAGTCGGCATTCGCATGTAGATCTAGCCAGAGCTTGATCAGAAGACATCGTCGGAAAGAACGAGTCTTTTCCTCAGCTCTAGCTGAGGGCTAAGAGCTCTCAAGATTGGAAAGCGGTCAGAAGATGAGGCTAGCATACGTACTGTAGCTCCATGATACTTTAATGCCTCCATAGGGCATTGTCGTGGCGCCTCTTGTCCCAAGCGCTAGAAATGTGCCGTGCATTGCAGGCGTCCAATAAATGCCGGAAGGGGGAAAACAAGGTACGCCTACTTCGTATCATGCCACTTCTCTGGTTTTTTCTCTCTCTTTAGTTAATGTTACTCATCCCGTTACAGCTTGGAGATGTAACCGCTGCTTTCCTTCAAGACGGCTCAACTGCTGCAAGTCTCAAAGTATCTGATTCTGCCATTGGTGATATCAACCCGCTTGAGGCGTAAAGAGGGACCCTTGGTGGAAATTGTACATCAAAAAAAGCCCTTAAGAATGCCCCACGCCATGACAACTCTCCAAAGAGAGAACCTCAAGCACACAATAAGAGAGTAGTTCCATTATCGTACCCGAATTCCCGGTGTGCATGTACTGTAGTTTGGATAACCTTAAGATTTCCGCGCTGTTCGRAAAAAAAAGACCCTAAATAAAGAAAGCGGAGCAAAAACAACTAAAAAACCATGTGATTTTACAACAAGCTAAAAAAAAGCTGAGGGTTGCCTAGCCCCACATAATGCCGTAAAATAAAATAAGAAAAAAATCCCGCTTCCCCCGAAACCTTGCAGGAACCTTATTTTCCCCTTTTGGACTGCCGTTCAAAGAGGGCGTTTGGTCGGTCTCCTTCTCAACCCATTCAGCCTCAAGCCACAAATACTACCAAGATCAACAGCACTTTTTACCTTGTATGATTTCTCAGCTCTCTGCCGCTAAACAGGATGCAGGGGGTTTGGTGTACTGTACCGTAGAGTACGGAAAGTCGAATCATTTTTGAGGTAAATCCTGACCTATTACACGAATGACGCGCTTTGAAGAAAGAGCGGTATCNTTTTTTCTGCTGGGAATAAGGTGATCTGGGGTTTTTGTTGAAGGGGGGTATATTATCTTGCTGGTTTCATCCCTCTCTCTCTCTCCCTCTCTCTTTTCTTGGCTCTTTCATTCAACGTCTCCCTTTTATTTCCCTCACCCCATCTTCCTTTTGAATCTCTAAGGATACCCTATTGTATTCTACTTGTACTTCATACTTACTATTATATTTCAATACAATGGCTAATCCTAACGCTCCTCGCCCTGCCGATGATGATATCGGAGATTGGATCAACCGTATGAAGGGGTTTGTCAACGAGCCTGCAACTGTTACAGCTCGATCAGGTGGCGGTGCCTGGTACACCAGCTTCTTCGGATGCCTCACTCCCATTGATACCTGTATGTTTCTATAATCTTCGAATGGATCTTTCTAGTTTATTTGTTTTGAGAAAAGTAATCCAAGCTAACGAAGAAAACCAATCTCTAGGCTTTATAACCTGCTGCTGCCCCTGCGTGACTTTTGGAAAGACCCATCACCGTCTCCGGAAGGACCCCAACTTGGTTGGATATTCTCCAATCAACGCATCGGTGAGTCTTCTGCTATGGGAAAAGGTCAACTGGATTTGCGAGCTTTCCCGCTAATATATATATTTATAAAATCAGTGTATCGGCTGGTTCGCTTCCAACTACTTCTGCTTAGGCTGGCTTCCCATGGTATTGCAGAGACATGACATAAAGGAGAGATTCAATCTTGATGGCGATTTCCCCGTGGATTGTTTGAAGGCTTGCTGCTGCGGTTGCTGCGACTTGTAAGTTTTCCCCTGAAACAAATTTGTCTTTTTTGAGTTATTTCTCAATTATCCCCCAAAATATCCTTTTATTAACTTATTCCCGCCCCAGGATCCAACAAGATAAGGAAGCTGCGTATCATCTCGCCAACACCACCCTGCCACTGAACCAGCAGCCGGGCTTGAAGCAGGATATGCAAATGCCTCAAGGCCCCGTCACCCCTGCCACTGCATAACATCAATATATGATACCCGCCCGAGGCCGAGACGCCACTTGTGGAATGCGTTTTTGTCTCTGGTTTCTGTTTCGATATTTGCAGTCGATGCCAAACTAGGCATTTCCTTTTTGTTGAAATTTTATGTCAATAATACCAATTTCTAATGATAACGGGGTGTATAATTATTGTTATAGCCACTCTGTTTAATAGAGCTTTCTATGACACTTAACGAGACGTGATTGAATACAGAAATATTCGTTAATTATGTGTATGTGAATCAGATAGAAGAACTGGTTCTCAATAATAGTAATCTTCGACAATGCCAGATCTCGTCTGGAATTCTAGTCTATGCATTGTACTGTACTTGCACCGCTGGGCTGGTGGGAAAGAGTAGATATTTGGAATTGGAATTGGAATTGAGATCTAATTCTAATTCTACCTTACGATAGTGGTGATTCCATTCTTCTTCCATGTCCGCTATGCAGTGGTCGCAGGTTATCACCCAAAAAATTCAGCGATGATAACCGTGTTTGAAATGCCGAGGTTCTCAAGGCTCAGGGTGACAGAACGTGACTTATTAAGCACTGAGATTAACTCATTCCCAAGAACTTGCTGCTACACTTTAATCTCTAATCAAACAGACAGATAAATATGTTTCATCTTCTTCACAACAAAATTTCAGAAAATTATAATTGGGCAAAATGGTGTGCTAAATCAACATGATATTCCTTCTTTCCTTGCTGTAAAACCGTAACGCACAGGTAAATAAGAACCTGTCAAACTATCAAACACAACCATGGAAAATTACTAACCAACAACAACAACTCCCCCTCCCTAAAGAATCGGCTACCAAAAAACCTTTTTCAAATTTACAACATGAGGACTGCGCCAAGGACACCAGCTAGGACACCACCAGCAATAGTAACAACGCTGTTCTCGGATCTGAGGTTTCCAGCATTGGGCGTAGCTGTGGATCCAGAGGCTGTGTTGGTAGAAGATCCGGAAGGAGATGCAGGAGATGCAGCAGAAGAGCTAGAAGAATCAGAGCCAGATCCAGACGCAGCCCCAGTCTGCTGCGAGCCGCTGCTGGTAGTATTTGGCTTCGCTGGCGAAGATGTAGGACCCGAATTGCCGCTGGCAATGGTAGGAGCAGCAGTGAGGAGGCCGTCCTTAATGGCGATGCTGATTTCAGCGCTGTAGACGCTGCGGAAGATATCCTGATACTTGGACGGGATCACGGTGAAGAAATCCGGGACTGCGGTGATGGCGACGGGGTTGGCTACGGCGGATTGTTCGTACTGGGAGAGGGAGGAGAAGATGGCGGGCTCGTCTGTCTCGAGGGCCATAAGGACGGAGGCGTAGGTTGGGTTTGCGGCGAGGGAGGTGGCGTAGGCGACGATGTCGTTGACGAATTGGGAGACGTTGCTGGAGAGAGGGGAGATATGTAAGGACTGGAGATAAAAGGGAATGATAATAACATATGTATAAGGAAAAGAATAAGAAATCGAGGAGACCTACCCACTCTCATCGGCCTGACGCTCTCTGTGGATGGGCTCAGCAGAGACGGAGAGCGCGGTGAGGCCCGCGACGAGAAGAGAGGAAGATTGGAAACGCATTTTGAGTTGAAAAGGAGTGTGTAGTAGCGCGTGATAAATTTAATGAGAGTCAAGAAGAAAGACCGTAAAGGTTCTGATATTTCGAGAAACGGCGTAACGAAGGTGGGTATTTATATAAATATATATAAAATATGAAAACAACAATTGCGGGGAGGGGGAGAAGATATTTCCTTTGGGAGTGCACACGGTGAAATACCTTTAAGCGTTCAGCTAAGGTTGAATAGCATCCTCATGCTAGTCCCAATACATGCCCATACCCGTAACCTTCTGGAGGAGGTATCCCTCTTAGTGCAGTTCTGTATCAACTGATGCCTGGAAGGGAAGCAGGGGGCGCAAACAGCTAATAAATCACCCAGTAAAAAGCGACACAGTTTCCAAGAAAGAAGGTGGTTTTCGTCCCATCCTCCCCCCTTTTTTGCGAAATTAGGTTAAGCTATTCAGGGGGGTTGCAGTAGAGAGGCTAGACCATTCTCTCGCTTCCCGCGGCACGGGTTTCTTTTTGGGGGTGGATTCAAGGGTCCCACATCCATCTGTTTTTTGTCCAGTAAAATCATCGGGATTATTTAACTGTAAATTACTCTCGACAAGTTCCTCTTTTATTTGCGGCGTGTAGTTATCCCGCTTACTATGTTCCTTCTCTCTTTCTCTCTACTCAAAAAGAAGAAGAGGAGAAAAGAATTGAAGCCTTTGAAGAACAAAATCACAAGTGTGTCTGTCTCCTCATCCCAGGTGAGGCTGAAAAACACATAGTTGCTTCCTCGAATCGTGGCGCCAATTGGAAAGGGTGAACTTTGTATGTGTGTGTGGCACTATCGATTATATTGATCCCTTTCTGCATGCATGGCGTGTTCCCCCATTTCGCCATGACCGGTAGTGGTGTCTCTCTAAAGTCCCGAAGTCCACCAGATAGTTAACTACAGCCCCAGATACACACTCTTCTCACACAGCCACAGCAGCGAAAGCTACGAAAAAAGTATGGTAGCGATAAGTTGTTCTGTCCCAGCTGTGCATAAAAAGCATTCATTACTGCAAGGCTTCGGGGCTAATCAAAATAGTTTAATTTATTGCAAAGAACTCTTGAAATCCTTCGCCCGTTAGTCAACTGGAAGGATTATGCCTTGGCGCTTTTTTCCCGCTATGAGAAGATCTCCGAAGAATTACAGCCCTACAACAAGCAGTAGCAGCAATCTTGGCGCGCGCCAGATTTTTACAAGTACGAGGGCATTATTTCAAAGTGGATTTACGGTAGTGCCAACACGAATTCAGTGATCATAATCTCTTCTTCTTTCGTCTTTTGTAGAGTACTTACAGCGTACCCATCTATCAATATACAGTAGTACAACAGACATCTCCCATATCAAACGCCAAACCCCTCCGAGTCTCTTTCTGCTTCAACTACAATGACTCCCCTATTTTTTCTAAATCAGGGTCAACTGACCCTTCAAAAAAGCAAAGCAAAAAAATCAAATACTCCCTTTCTATCCCTAATCTCCAAACATGCTAAACCCATATTCACATAATCTTGTCGTATCAATCATAAACATAAAGTAAGGTGGAACGTAATCATCCACCTTAAGTAGTTCTCATACCCCGCTCACCAACTCAAACAGCCTCAGCCTCGTTCTGCACAACCGCATCGCCAGGCTCAGCTGGCTGCCCCAATTGATCCTCAACAGGCGCTTCTGCGACCTGAGCCTTCTCTAGCTCCGCCGTCATGCCGCTCTCATTCAAATCCCGTGGATCATTGCAATCGGTGCTGATCCAGCGCCAAGAACGCACTTCATTATTTCGATTGAAGATGAGATGATCATCATTGGTGACACCCTTATGCTCGTCTCCGCCCATTTCCATGTCTGCTGCCGAGGTAGCAGCAACTGGAACTTTGTTCGAGCGGAGGAGTTGCATGATGGCGCGGACATTTAGTCTCATCACCCGATCTGGTTCCAAGGCCGCCAGGAATTTTTTCGTCACGAATGGGAAAAGGAGGCCAAAGTCACTTTGCGAGAGATGAGCCGATGACGCAGCATAGTAAAGATTGGGTTCTGGAATCCCTTTAGCAGCATAATCGAACGATTCCGCTGTTGGATCGGGGCTCAGTAGCTGTTTCGTGGATTTTAGGTTTACCTGCCATTTATAAAAGGCTTGGGATTCAACGGTAAGCAATGCTGCTCCGCCGGCTCCACCAGATGCATAGCATGGTAACGGTTTCTCCCACAACCAGCGAGATGTGGAAGAGCGGAGTGGAAGACACCAGACATCTAGGAGGATAAGAGGTGTCTGGGGAGTAACTTGCTTGACAATGGATGAACGAGACGAAGGAGTAAACAGAGTCTCAAAGTCTGCCGGAGCCTCTGAAATTTGGGGCGAGTGGTATGTAAATTTCACAAGTTGTGTCATAGTAGCCGCGCCAAAGGAATGTCCCGCAAATATAATCTTCCCAGGTTCCTGAACTTCCATACGATTCTCGAAAGCCGAGAGCGGGCTAGACGACGTGTTCAAGTTCGTAATATCATCTCCTTTATCAATCTTCAGTAAGCTGTCGTGGATCAATCCAAGCTCCCACAGACGGATCTTCAACTGGGAATTCCGTCCTTCCTCGACTTCCGGGGAAGGTGTATGTGAATATCTGACATAATTCACCACGCGCCGAGGTTTTCGAGGTTTCTGTTCCTTCTCCGAACACGGCGTACCTGACGCAACGTCTCGAATGATGCTAACCGGAGCACTTCCATCGCGGTGTTCGGGACAGACCACAATCACGCCGTGACTCGCTACCGAGCCAGCAAGATGAGAGTATGTGTTTCTTGTGCCGCCTAATCCGTGCGAGAATATCATGACTGGCAATCGAGTGCTGGAAGAATCTGAAGAGTTGAGCAGAGCAGCATTCTTTCTGGCGGGTATCGTGACGAAGTTTAAGAGGTTTGGAAAGAACCTAAGCAAAATTAATCAGCTCTGTATTTTCGACAATTTTTCAACAATTAAAGAACTTCTTTAAAACTGTCCTAAAAATAATAAAAAAACAAAAAGTACTCACGATATAAGCTGTGCGAGAATCGAATTGGCCCCAGCAAATCGCATGTAGGCCGAAACGTATTCTCGCTGTGGTCGTGGAAGCCAGTAGATCGGCTTCTTCTTCGCGCTCTCCTCGCAGGGATAAAAGATGCGATACTGCACCGTGGGAATCGAATCATCAGGCGCCGGACTTGGAGATTCGAGTTCCGAAACCGCAATCTCAACATCGATGGTGCCTACTTTGTGAGGACCCGAGTATTCCGGGAACCCAGGCAATGGGTTTAACTTGGAGAAGACCGAAACCATGGCTGCTCCTGAGGAGAGTTGCTGCGGTTGCCGTTCGCTGTCGCTGGCTCTTCGCGAGGGGGGTCCGCCTTGGAAAGAGAGTAACAATTGTTGTGTTCGGATTGACGTAATTGAAGCCCGTGGGAGCTCCTTTTTATTTTAAATTTTCTTCTTCTTTTGTTTTAGCCCGGGGGGGGAAACGTGTCGATTTTTTTTTGTTTCGTCTTGGCTGGTACAACAACGCAAGGGGGTGTGGAAGCCAGCACAGGGAAAAAAAGGTGTTCAACGCTTCAGCCTCGCGCGCGCGTCTCAGAAATATATACGTGTACGAAGGTACACGTAAGATAGGGGGGAAAAAAGAAATATCTAATGCTCGCTGTAAATTCGATCAATAAAAGCACAATCAATAGCAGCGAAAAGAGAAGAAAGAAGAACAAAAAACGCACAAACTTTTATTTACGATAGAAATACATCGAAAGGCGCAGCGTCTAGCCTCGGCCTCTTTTTTTTTTGGATGATGGGTAATGTGTCGCGTGCCTCCGCAGCGAACGTCATTGGACAGGGGGCTGCCGAGTCTTCCCTGCACATGCACTTTTGCCCGACTCAGCAGCAAAAAAAAANNAAAAAACCCTAAACCGCATTACGTTGGTGTGCCACTTTGAGGAAGAGATGTGCCTCGGGATGGTCGAGTGGGTTAATTACCTAATACGGAAGATGCATCATGATCATCATCAAGTGTCAATTCCAAGGACTGGACTTCTTTCTGCTTCCTGCTTCGATCGAATTGGGCCATAGGAGGATTGTAAGCTTTCTGCATTATCTCATGCATTCCAACGAACGCCACATTCTTAGCCTTACGGTACTGTACTGTACTGTACATTGCATCTCCACATCTCGTTGCATCATTCATAGAGAGGGAAGCAGAAAAGAAGGTGTTTGCTTTACTCAAAACGATCATTCTTACGATTAAGGGACATGTCCAAGATCTCCATCATTGCCAATTGACTTCGTAATATTAGCTAGTTGCTACTGGCATACAGTAGAGTAAAATGTACCAGCCATTCAACGCCTTTCGCCTCCCTCCAATTATTTACCTCCATTTTGTATCTTGAGTCGACGAGCGACTTCATTTATGGTCCATAACTCCCGGACCTTTGCGTATATAGATATATCTAATATCAATAATATAAAAATCCTTCCCTCATGGGTCCCAGTTTTATCTTAGCCCTTTGCCCCCTCTTGTGATTATACCCAGAAGAACTACCACGCTCTGGACGTTGGATGCGGGCTTCTGGTTTCTTCAAAATTCCCCCATCAGTAAAGATAGGCAGTACTATAGAAATGCTGCACCATAACCACCAGCTCATAATTTCACCATTGTTCTCCTTCTCTTCGACAGCATTCCGCCTGTTTAAACGACCCAGAACAGATACGGCTTGTAAATATGATATCAGGCTATTATGCATCTAATCCTCATTCCTCAATTATCACCCATCTCTTCTCAGCTTCCCTGCTGCCCACTCTCTTCGCAACACTCTCCAACGTGCCTTTAATAGCCGCCTTCGGTCTTCCCGGGAATTTCTTCGTCAAGACCTCGATGAGACCAATCTTACTCAGATCACTTCCTTGCACCTCTCGCTTGAAGGACTCCAGATCCTGAGCTGGTAGAAGTTTCTTTGGCTTGTCGTCTGTAGGGGCTGTGCTATTCTTGGAGGTTGTAGATTTGAGCGAATCCGAGAGACCGAATATTTTGACTGGTTTATTAGGAGTAGCGTTATTGCTCTTCATGGCTTGAAGAGGCAGACGAGGCGGGTCCATTGGTTTGGGATCCTTTGCTGAAGGCTTTTGCCAATATTCTGAAGAGAATGGGTCGATGCTCTTTATTTGGGGATCTGTGTTGTATCCAATGTCAATAGTTATTCGAAAAAATGAGAAAAATTTAACAATAAAAGATGACCTACCAAGCATGAACTCCATCCGATAAGACGCCATCTGAACGTTATCATTCCTTCCCCTATCATCTTCCCAGCACAGCCCGGAAGATACAGGCTCGAGATCACCTTGGGGGACACATCGCCTAATAGGTTTTTCGTCATTTTCATCGTCGAGAAATCCGTCCATATCGTCCCCTTCATCGCCCAAGTCCTCCTCTTCCTCGCCCTCTGAATTCAAGTCTTCCGCATCCTCATCTTCAACCCATTCAGCCTCAGAGTCATAATCGTAATTCGTATTAGGCAGATCCCGCCTCAAAGGGTTACGGGCAAGTCGAGCAATCCCAGAAACTGGTTGGCTGGTATAAGTCCCGCAGTAAGGTGGACGAACATCTTCTTGGAACTTGAGGAACTTTAGCGGGATACGTTTTAGTAGCTCGGTAGTACTCTTGATATGTGAGGTCTGAGACTCAGTTGTAAGATCAATTGGCCGGGAAGCATTGCCATTATGCCTCGTCATAATCTCCCGCACCGGAATTAAAGCCTTGCCTCGTGGTTTACGGGCTTCTTGCATATAGTTAAACAATGCTACAGCGTCGAATCTTGAAGGCGCCTCGAAGAGTTCTATCCCACGCAGGTAGCCGTCGAGGTCAGCTTCCATGACTTCCAAAGCCTCTGAATCTCTGCCAAATCGGTTCATTGCTGCCAATCTGACATTGCTCTGCACAAAAAAGTCAGGGAACAGTTTCTCGTATGCAGACTGCTCCTTCGCCTTGTTCGGTGTAGGATGTGCTGGACTTTGCCCAGCACTGGCCAGAGCCGGAGCTGACGGCGCAGGACTCATTGGAGACCTCTCCCTAGCAGCACTCTGTTTTGGCGCCGAAGAGATATTGAAAAAAGATCCCAAAGTCTTCTGGCTCCCAGTCTTCTTCCTCTTCTCTTCCTCCATCCTCTGCTTCTCCTCTTCTTTTCTCCTCTTCTCCTCCTCCCGCTGTCTTTTCTTTTCCTCCTTCGCAGCCTTCTCCTTCTCATTCGCCATCCTCTTCTCTTCCCTCTCTGCCTCCCTCTTCTTCCTCTCCTTTTCCTTCTCCGCTTCTTTCCTAGCCTTCTCAGCGTGTTGCTCAGCCCTCTCAGCCTCTTTCTTCTTCCTTTCCGCCTCCCTCTCCCTTTCCTTCTCCGCTTCTCTCCTCCCAGGACCCCAACTCCCCATCTCCCTCCTCGCAACCTACCATGCTGATATTCCTCTCTCTTTCCCTCTGTCATCACGCGATCTATACTCACCAGATCCCTTAACAACACTAACATATCTCGCGACTGCAATTCTCTATGTGCACAGTCTCTCCCACACGATAGAGCGGAAGAAGGCACGTGATCGATCACTTCGGGAGCCGGTATGGGGTCTTGCGGAGAGAAAGGAAGGGGTGATTATTGGGTTGAGTGGTAGTTATAGTAATGGAGGAGGTGGTGGTGGGAGTAGTGGTGGCGCTGTAGGCAATGATGTAGTAGTTGAGATGGAGGTGCGGAGGAAGAGCGGCAGGGGAATTAAAGAAGTATTCGTACTTTCTCCCGCTTCTTCTCCTTCTTCCTCGCCTCCATCTTCCACATCTTCTGCTTCAAAGGCTCTGGCTGGAGTAGGTAATATTTCTCTTCTCGATGATCATCCTCTCTATGCTTCTTCGTCTGTTATCTCAGGTCCAGAGCCTGGTATTGCGGATGAGGAAGTTCAGACGACGTTTAATCTGGGTCTTACGGAGAAGCAGAAGAGGGATCGGGAGGGCGTTGTGTTGCCTTACTTTGATGCGCAGAAGGAAGGAGGGGCGTTGGGGCCTGGGGAAGGAGGGAGGATTTTGTATGAGATGGGAGAGGAAGACAAGGAAGATTTTGATGATGAGGAGGATGAAATCTAAGGGATTAGATCTTTGTATTACTGCGTTAGTGTTGTTGTGACACGGTATAATATGTTACACGCTTAGATCACATCTTGTTTTGATCATCTTTTAGGTGAAATCCTTTAGGATATATGTTCTACTGGCTTGACAAGAAGTTTCGGAGGGGGAAAAAAAATGCATTCGTTCTATATGTTCAGCTATTACTATCGCATGACAGGAAACTATCCGTATTCCAAGACCAGAAGATCTCTAACGATACCATGAAGAGCAGTTGTATGACATTTCCACCCAAAGTAAAACGCCAGCGCTATGCAAAAGTAGCTATATACTATCCCATTCATTACTGCGTTCAAATTAAGTTCATCCTCCCATGTAAAGGCATGCAGAAACCTAAAAACCCTGGAAGTCCTTGGCTCTTATAATGATTCAAAGAAAGCCCACACCAGAAATATATACCAAACAGGTCTCCTGCTGTCACCGGACCGGAATCTCCCAAGCACCAGGATTCTCCTCGTCATCACTATCCCAGTCGATCAAATCTTCTTCGTCATTCAATGCTAGCTGCACAAACCTCTGCACCCAAGCCTGGTGAATTGCATCTTGCGCCGCCCGATCGACATCGACAGGACGTGCCGCGGCATTGCGCTGTTGTTGTCTGGCTACTGCGCCCCTGACAGCGCGTGCCGGTGCTCCCACCGCTGCTCCGCCTCTACGTCCAGCTGCATTATTTGCGTTATGTGGTTGGCGATGACCGCGCGGAACTCTATTTCGACCGGCTGGTGCTCGAGGATCTGGGGCAGCTACTGCAGCAGCGCCTTGTGCTGGGACGTTGAGTCGGAGAACGAGCGGTCCTTCGCGTTGTAGGGGCTGTTGACCAGCTGCTCGAGGTTGAGCTACACCGACTACAGGATCCGCACCCTGCGCCTGCGGAGCAATAGCAGCATTGTTCTGTTCATTCCCTTCATTCGGTCTGTCTCCTACAATCATATCATCCCCGAGATCTATTTCGCCATTTACTTCTTCCCGAGGTGCATGGTCGCCACCACCATACCCAATTCCAACATCATCTCCATCACCACCTTCAAGTTCCCAAAGACGCATGTAGCATCCAGTATTGATTTTGTTAAAGTGGATATAGGGATTCTCAGGCTGCAGCCAGGAGGAGCAGAGATAGCAGAAATGAGAATTGCACTTGAAGCAGATCATATGATTGCAGCCAAATGTTTTCTGCGCGGGGGCCGTACATGTTGGGCACGGTGTGGTGTGAAGTTTGAGATACTCCAGAGAAGCCTTATCCTCCTCTGTAAGTTCACCGTCGTCTCTTCTCGGGATACAAAGTGTGAATTCACCGTGCCATCCCTGGTAGCACCTGCTGCAGAAGGCGAATGAGCAGTCTTCGCAGATGCAGAGCAACTCCTCTCCAGACTTGTAACCTTTCCCAGTCTTCTCCGTATCCGACTCATCATCAGAGCCATCATCAATTTCGAATCCCTCTGGTTTGCGATGTTTCTTGGACCGCGCAGCACCTTGACACCATTTTCTCGGGCAGTAAACAGTGTTCTTGTCCGATTCCAGATCAGCTTTGTGTTTAAGTTTCACGTATCTGGCCACCATTTCCTGATCTAGCGGTATCTGAAGCAGCTCATTCGGGCTAAGCTGAGTCTTTGGCTTTCGTCCTTTCTTCGCACTCGCTTTCCATTCCTCACTGCGTTTCTTGGCACAGTTAGGTGTGAGGCACCGTACAGATACCAAATCACCCTCCGTGATCGCATTATTGTAAAAGTCCCGAAGACACTGCACACAAAATACATGCCCGCAATCAATCATTCGATGGCAAGCGGAGCCTTTCTTCGGATCTAATGATAAAATCACGTCAGTTTACTCCTGTTGCATGGATTTCCTTTCCGAAATGAACTTACCAAGACATACGCCACATTCGAAAGTCTCCTTTGCGAAAGCGGCTTGTTTAGCTCGGATGTTAAAGTCTAGCAGTGCAATCTTCAACTCTTGAGGAAGCTGGAGCACCCGGCCATCTTCTTCTCCGTATCCAAACGCATTTTCAGCTGCTTGTTGTAGAGAATCAATATACCCAAACACCATCTGGCAGTGATCTGTGTCTTCCCACATTTGCAGAGCGCTGGACTCTAGCTCCGAGAGGTATTCTCTGGAGAGCCATCCTGGCGATGTGGAAAGTTTAAACGTAGCTGGCACGTCGCTAGGATAACCGTCGGGAAGAGTGATTTGAACCTGGAGATCCGGAAAGTATGACAAGTGTTCAACCTCTTCTACCTCTAACCTATTCTCCTCTCCCTGATTCCTAGCATTTGTATCTGGTGGTAGCGGGGCACGGTAATCTGCTTGCACCTCACTATTATCGGCGGCGAATTTGACGGCGACGGCATTACGAGGATTGACGGGTAGCGCTAGAGAAGCAGCGAAGGGATTCTTGGGATCGAAGGCCAACTCGGGGAAGATGGCTGCTATGCAGTCCAGTTCGGTTCGGCGTTCATCATCCTCCATGGCGGGGGGATAAGAGTTATCAGCGGCTACTCGCAACCGTGGAGTGATGTATCAGTTGGCTCTCTCTTGCAGAGGTGAGCTGCAGGTCAGAGGGACATTAAAGTCAATTTCAGCCCTCTCTCGGGACTACCGCTACTATTTAAATCTCCGCATGGAGTGTGTAGGAGCAAATCGGTGAGCAGGTGGTGGCGAGGAGTCATAAGAAAATAAACTCGTGTAGGTCAAATAATAATTTACTTCCGTCCCTGATTGGGAATTCCCGTAGTGGGATTCATCGCTGCTTTAGCGGACAGCAAGAGCGCTGGCCAAGCGATGGCGAATTCTAGAGCCGCTTTCGGCCACGAAGCATCATCTACTTCGCCTTGTGCCACGACGATCTAGTAGGAGCTCCAGCTCTTTGTCTCCTTTCGAATATCTATACTGGTGCTGTGAACAATAAGTGTTCGAGGATTCGGCGATGGCCATGTAATTGTTCTGTTCACTACCTCATTTTCAAATTCAAGGGCCGACGAGAACCAGCACAGGGCAAAATGGCGGACCCAACTCCTCTTGCGTCCCTGTCTCTCACACATGTCCACTATGTATGGCTTTCAACTCTCGCCTCTTTCTCTCTATCTCGCCATTACAGGTTCTAACAGAGCTATCTAGGATCCCAATGACCCCATCTCCTACATCTGTGCCTTTCTGGCTCTCGTCCCCCAGGGCCTCTGCGTCGCCTATGCCACCTTAATCTGGTCAACTCGCGAGGTGGAAATCCTGCTCATGTTCTGCGGCCAGATGGCTTGCGAGGCGGCAAATTTTGCCCTGAAACGGATACTGAAGGAGGAGCGGCCTAAGCAGATGCATGGCAAGGGATATGGCATGCCGAGTTCGCATGCACAATTCGTGGCTTTCTTCAGCGTTAGCTTATCGTTGTTTCTGTTGCTGAGACATGTTCCCAGAGAAAAGACTGCAAACTATCGGCCTTTATACTTTGTGGAGCGACTGGGACTCTCGATGCTTGCGTTGGGATGTGCAGGATTGGTGGCTTGGAGCCGAGTGTATCTGAGTTATCACACACCAAAACAGGTGCTTGTAGGTGTTGTTGCTGGGACCGTTACTGCGGTTTGTTGGTTTGTGATTGTGGCCATGGTGAGGAGAGTGGGACTTCTCCAGTTCGTTCTAGAACTACCTTTGACAAGGTTTTTTAGAGTACGGGATCTCGTTGTTGAGGAAGATCTCTCTCAAGCTGGGTGGGAGAAATGGGAAGCTAGGAGGCTTACTTCGCAATCAACTGTGAATGGCAAAAAGATTAGGTGATATATGCCTCTGCTCATGGATCTAGCCCTTTTTGGAAATGAAAGGCTCTTTCTATGACATCCTCCAATATTCAATGATTGCGTCAAACGGCAAGTATGGTCTACTCCACTAAGATCTATGCAGGATAAAACAGTAATAATAAGGCATAGCCATTCTGTAACACAAACATCCTGCACAAAACCCCGTCTTAACCTCCATTACCTTTCATCTCTTAAGCTCTTTCAAAAACAGCTTCCTGTTAACTTTTCACTCATTGCTTGCCCTCTGTAAATATATTTTCTTACCACAGAACCAAAACCTGGAAGGATTTCCCCTCCTCGCTACTTATATTATCTAAAATAATAAAACTTTTGTCATATTCGCGTCAATAAAATTATACAGTAAATAACCATGAAATAATCACAGGGTGTATTACTAAATGTCGCCGACCTTTGTAATTAAAATACATGTTAATGCACATGGCAGGGTTGACTGCAGGGCATCGATACTGTAGCAAAGCGAGAAGAATGCATCGGGCCAACGAGGATCTAGTCACATAACTAGCGACAATGAAGAGCCAATGAGGTATCTCTCGAGGAGGACATGTGGACTTTATTTGACTTGATTATTTGCAAGCTGCACTGCTTTACTAGCCCGCCTTTCTTCTCCGGATTGTAATTCAGACCTTAGTGGCCTGAACTAAATCAACTTCGCAAAATCGACTCCTAACAATTACAAAATAACCGTAAAGACTAGAACGACTTTAATTATATGAAGCTTATTACTGTAAACAAAAGTAGATTTGGATATACCATTATTTAATTTGCATGTTAAAAGCTTGTATTTTATTTTACTTTTGCTTGATAATTTCTTAGACAATTACAACGGTCAAACTTTGCATAAGATTTTCTTTGTATAAAAGCAAATTTTTTNATTTATTTAACTTTATATATAAGTTGTTCCAGAATTATAATGATCTTTTCTAAAGCATGTAATGTTAATTTAAGTAGTTGACAGCAGTTTAAATCAATAGTTAGAGAGTCGATTTAGTTCAGGCCTTAGTTTTCATACCAGGTCCAATCAGCAGCTGTCTGTAGTTCACATAAGAAACGGCTTTTTCAACCAATAATTCAGAAAGCACAGACTGCGTAAAGGTCAACGGCGACGATAAGCTTAATCCAACCTCTTAACATATTTAATAAAATATAATTACAAAATTTGGCACATAATATCCTTTCATGGAAAAAATACTTGATTGTGCAAAGATTAATTTATAAAAGCATAACTTCGAGATTTTGCAAAAGTCGAAAATTCCTTACCGGAGCATCCTATCCCTCCAGCTGTCAAACAAAAATAATTTTAGCGCCCCCCCCCAAACAAAGAAAAAAAGGGGAAAAAAGAAACCAAGCGGAAAAGATCGATTTTATGATATTAGTTATTAAAAATAGCTTTGCTATATTCATAGTTCCTTCCCTTTGAGCCATTTGCTCACAAAAAATAGCTATGGGATGTCGGCATTATACGTATTCGCGTTTCCCGAAAATGAACGTTTATGGTTCATGGTTAGTAGCACGTTGAGTTGCATCATACCAAACTGGAACTTAAACTGATCGGAGTGAATAATATGCAGATAATTATCGCTATAGGGGGTCTGTTATCTACAGTACTAGTTCATCTAGCCAAGGACTGTCTAGTCTACATGTATATTGACCTGTAGTTCACGAGAAGTGTGTGCTCACTTCCCAATTTCATCTAAGAAGACAACCGTCGGCAGTGCACCTTCATCCTCCTCCAGGTCGCACGGGTTTCCGGAAGGGTCGTTAAGCATCTGCAGGCCCGGTAAAACAGCGATACCTTCTCTTGCGAAATAATATTTCTTCGCGAATGTAAACCGCCATTCGCATGCATGAGAGAAGACCGTGTAGCCAAGCTTGACACATTCGCGAATGACAGTTTCTAAATCATTGCTTTTTTCTGGAGCGTCGGTTACGGCGAAGTGGTCTAGGAACATGTTGAGATAAGTGATTAGTATCTCGATCTGGGGCTCGATGGTCGATGGTGGTGTTAGAGAGTATCGAAATCTACGAAGTTCGTGTTTTTGCATGAGGAAGGCGGTAATTCGTCTCCAATACATAAAGGCCGTCGCAACTGAGCCCGTTAGCTATAGTTAATGGAAGTTAAACAAACAGGAGAATGGAGGAAGAAGCAGTTACCCCGAGTATCTGTGTCGTACGTATCATATTTGGGGATGGACGTAATGAATTTGACGACAATAGGAGGCAGAAGAGAGAAGGGTCCGACCGAGTGAATATCAAGATTCTCGAATATCATATGCACTAACAAATGGCGTATTGCGAGGTGGCGAGTGCTGGGGTCCATGGCCAACTCCGTGA
Source organism: Scytalidium lignicola (assembly GCA_002812745.2). Lineage (NCBI taxonomy): Eukaryota > Fungi > Ascomycota > Leotiomycetes > Scytalidium > Scytalidium lignicola. The sequence continues at coordinate 46,146 of NCSJ02000298.1, forward strand.
TCCTGCTGCGGAGGTGCTCGCTCAGACACATCAGTTCAAGATATCCATTTAGAAGGTGCGAGATATCTTCAACCGCGTCGAGATGGTAGCGAGACTTGACATGCTGCTCGATCAGAACGCCTAGGGAGCGGATCTCCCTTGTGAAATCGCTGCCGCGGGAACCGTCTAGAAGAAAGGAGTGTAGAGAGTGTGGTGATCCTGTAAACAGTGGCACTGGCAAATCTGTAACCGATGGCAAATCTGTAACCACTGGGGGTAAACGGATTCGTTTTCGGAAGAAATAGAATGCTGCCAGGCCGATTGCGATGCAAAAGGCGGCTCCCGACCCGATTCCAATTCCAGCAGCAACACCCATCGAAATTCCTGAGGGCGCCATCCTGGCCAGCCAAATGTTCAAGGAAATTTTATCGTTAGTTAGGTGGAAAGAATTCTGATGAGTTGCAAAAAATGAGGTGGAAAGGAAAGTGGGAATCGCTCGGGGGGGCAGTCCTGCTTATCAGAGTCCCAGAACAAAGAAAGTCTCAGAACAAAGAAACCGGAGCGAACTCAAGATCAACCCCCATCGTGTCACTGGAGGAGACTTTAGCCGGTCAGTCATATTGCCCACCGGGTTTTAAGACAACTTGAGGTAGCAGGACTAACAATTACAGCAGTTATCCGACACGACACAACACGACACGACTCTAAACGGCAACGGCATCTCCATAGAGGCATGCGAGAGAGGACCAGAGTCTAGTCTCAGAACAAATCGAGGACAGAACTGGGCCTGCTTAGTTAACTCGGTACGACATGGCTGGGTGATAATATATGGGAGGCTACATGCAGGCATTACTCTGCTGAACAGCCAAAGACACTGACTTTGACTTGTCGGATACAGTAGCAGCAGCAGGAGAATCTGATTCGATGTGGAACTCATGGTTAAAACATAATATCTAAGATTCAGGTCTATCGACAAAGGCATGGGTCCATTGATGGTTGGCAGCTTGGGTCACAGAAATGGCCAAATTCGTCCACATCTCACCATCCCTTGATATATTAAATCTTTTCATCGCCCTGCTCCATCGGTCAATCAAGCCTAAGATCTTTATTTTATTTTTTAAATTAATCTTTTCACATCTTTCAAGTCGTGCATCATACTTAATCGAGAGGGGTCAGCCAGACTGCTTGTCAGCAGTTGCTCAGTTAAATTCGGATTGCAGACAGTGTGTGCTACGCACCTGACAGCCTTGCGGCCAATCCCTCCGACATGACAACTAGCCAGCCCGATATAGTTGTCAGCATCGACTTTGGTACGACATATACTGGTACGTGAATATACGCCCAGAGGGTCTCGCCACTGTATTTCTGATCATCAAAAATAGGAGTTGCTTGGACAATCCCCAAACCAGGAAACCAGCTAAACGTTGTTGATGACTGGCCTGGCAACAGTGAAAACGAAAATAAAGTCCCGACTATCTTGGAAAAAGGTAACACCAGCAGGACAAGAAAATGGGGGTTCCTCTGTAATGAACTGGCCGAGGACGAAACATGGAGATTCTTCAAGCTATCCTTGGACCCGAACCATACGAGGGATAGTAAGCTGGAGGATATTGCTTCAGCGCCGAATAATATGGACGACGTTTGTCAAGTTGTGACAGAGTACCTGCGCCTGCTCTATGAGCATATCAAAACGTCAATTCCTAAGGCCATCATCAGTCAGGAAACTTCTCCGAGACTCCATAACATAGGCTGGGACGACTTGGCTGTCAAGTTCATTTTCAGCGTCCCCACAACATGGAAAGTATCGGTTTATAATCGCTTGGACACAATAATTCACAATGCTGGCTTTGGCAAAGGGAATCACGAAGCAGAGTTGGGATTAACAGAGGCTGAAGCCGCGGCGGTCGCGATAGTTGCAACTGGTGGAACATCCATCACTTTCGACAAAAACAACATCTTTCTGTCAATCGATGCCGGCGGAGGAACAACCGATCTCGCTTTCTTTAAAGTTGTATCAACCGACCCGCTCAAAATGGCGCAACTACAGGAGGTAAGTGGCGTTGGAATCGGTTCTATGTTAATCGACGAGACCTTCAGGCGGCTTGTTGACAGTCGGCTCCAAAAATTCCCCAACTATTCGCAACTACCGAAAAACTATACTATGGAAATGTCCCAAAGTTTGGAATTCCAATCCTGGAAGCACCGGGTTGGACATGACGATCATCAAGTTGAGTGCGATGTAGCTGAGAGCGGTGTCCCTATCCCGTGGATTGGAGACCAAGTTTTGTTTAACAAACCAGAAATTGGGGTGGTAAACGGCCATATTCTATTGTCGAAGTGAGGATTTCTAACCATGGAAAGAAGAATGAGAGATACGCTGACTGTTTTATAGACAAGAAAGAGAAGGACTGTTTGATTCTCAATTAGAGAAGATTACACAATGTATCGAAGACGCACTGCGTAAATTCGAGAGCAACTCGGAGGCCGTGGTGAGTATAATACCATAATTCTACTCCATGACCATGCCTAATATATTTTCACCAGAAATTCGTGGTTTTATCAGGTGGTCTAGGAAGCTCTCCGTATGTCCTCAAAAAAATGAAAGAATACATCTTGGATCAGGGAACAACAAGAAGCTATCTCAAAAGAACGACAGTCCAGATGACCATGGAGCCTCAACTGGCCGTAGCAAAAGGCATTCTTTACAATTGGAACGACTTTATTCAATCCCGAGTGACAAATGTAAGTTATGGTATCGTTGTTGCGCAGCCGTATTCCAAGAAACCCCAGTTCGTCCAAGTCACACTAAACTCTGGAGACAAGAAAAAANGTCGTCAAGGATCAGATTTACTGGTTGGTCAAAAAGGGCATGACCATAACCACCGACAAGCCATATGTCCTCACTGTTGAGAGACACGTGGCTCCCAAGGATCCAGAACACTGGACCGAGAATATTGTTTTGTCTGAGGAAAAGGAAAACTTACCTAAAGAAATGATGCGGTGTAAGTGCTCGGTGTCACAGACACCAACCAAAACCTTCAGATTCGCAGACTGACTAGACAAGTATCGTTAAATCCCATTGGTGTCCCTACCAACCGCGATGATGTATGCATTAAACGAGGGCGACGGGGCTTATCTCTGCCCTCAGGACGGTACTATCTTTGTGAATATGATGTAAAAATAACTCTTGGACGGGGTGGTACCCTCTGCTATGTTGTCTCCAACAACACGGGGTTCAATTATTCACGCCCTATATCGTCACCTATAGCCACTTCACCTGCTGCCACAACCTCTACTCAGCCGACTGCTTCTGATAAGGTCTTTTGCCTGAGTTTCGACGCCGATCCATGGAATCAGGCCTACAAAATACTTGTGAAGCGGGAACCCGAGCTGGTTGCAGACTACAATAAGCACTTAGCCTCTCTGCAGGGTAACGATGCAACCCCCGCAGGAAAAGTTAAATAGTGTAACTAGAGGTAATTTAGCGGGCTAGGCTTGGAATAAGCTCTGTATAGATATTTATCCCCGAAGAATAGAATACATAAATTGATCTCTGGCTTTTCTAAAAAAAAAAAACTATTTGAAATAAAAACAAGGGGGAAAACAGGGTGCGTTTCTAGTAAAGACTAATTACCCTGTAGCCTTTTAGCAGGTAGGGAGGGTGGTTGGTTGGTTATACTACTCTTCCTTTTTCTCTCTGTCTCTTGACAAAGATCTTCTTTATAACTAAGCAGACGTTTGTTTACATGTGAAAGCGATAATGAAAGTTAATTTATTATGAGCAAAAAANCAAAAACAAAAACAAAAAAAACACAAGATTGTATTGAAGTTTTGATGTATTGATTTAGCTTAAATATATCGCATAACTCAAATTNAAAGGATAAGTATAATTACATATATTACATTGCTAAGTCTCTTCGTGCCATACAAATTTGTATGCGAGTGCGAGGCGATATTATGCCTTAGGTATGTCCGGCATCGGACAAATTTGTGTGCATTTAGGTAAACGTTGTGTGCATTTAAGTGAGGCCTTAAGAAAACCATATCTGTGAAACAGGATGAAGTCAAGGGTGTTATCGCCACAGCGAATAAGCAGCTGATCCGATTAGAGGGCAAGCTAAAAGAGCTCAACAGCAGCGATGATGAGGAAGCAGTTGAATCGACGGAAAGCAAAGCGGACGTACTAAAGCAGCTCGAAGAAGAGCGCAAGGCATTTGCTGAAAATCGGCTAACCATAATAGTCCGTGTACAGCCTAAAAATAGGGCAAAAATTAAACTGCAAAGAGTTTTGATGTGAACACGTCCTTCGTCTGCAGCAGGCCTTTGTCACCAATGTCCTGAGACTGTTCCTCTACTGTACGTATGTGGGTTTGTGGAGCTCTATATTCCTCTGCCAGCCCAAAGTCATTGATATACAACACATTTCCACACTTGCCAGTTCCCATCAAGAAATTCTCCGGCTTGATGGGTTAGACATCGTCGATATCTACCACTGACTTTTCGCACACAGAATTGTCGAACTTGTCGAACTTGTAATATTTCGTCAAGCTTGCTGTATGAAAATGCAGCGTTCAAAGCATTTTGTGACAGGACATCCAAAGATATTTCTGAGAGAGCTGTATTGAAGATTATAGTAGATGCTTCTCCCGCTTCATGGTTCATAAGTAGAAATAAGAGTAGAAATAGCTTCCTCCTCAAGAGGCTCTTCATCCTTCCCACAACATCTTAAGCAGTATACGCCGTCTTCCGTTCCAAATCTCTTGCTTAGTCCGGATGTTCTTGGCATTCGCGGAATGTTCTTGAATTATTTCACGCTCTTTCGATAAGCTAATAGACGAAACCGATCATATGGACGTGAAGCCTCGCGTTCACGCCGGCGTATGACATCGATGTTATTAAGTAGTCNAAAAAACAACTGAACTAAACTACAATGCTAAATCAACTGATTCACAACTAAAAAACTTACTCTGCAGTGAACATATCATTTAATTTATAGACTTCCATAATTATAGACACTAGTATACAAAGTGAAGCTAATTCTAAACCGCCCTATATCACAAAAGATAGCACATTCCCATCATAGCAACAATAATTATCATAACAATTCATGAGTAGTGATTGTGCCATTGTAACTTGACAATACTGGTCCCCATAGATAGCGAATCCAGGTGTGGTTAAAGAAATTGAAGCAGCTTCAATGGCGGTCGAGACACATCCGCTGTGTTGAATGGGAAGGTGCATCGGCATCTCCCACTGCCCCATATAAAAAGGAAGTATATATCAGGACGCGTGTATTGAATCCACAATAAGGATGAGCACTCCCTTCGGGAGTGCTCATACACCTAATTAGGAAGGCAATAGTTGGGTATATATAGGAGCTACTTTACCACTGTAGATAAGACAATTCACTTCATCTTCGTGATATTTACTTATTACGATCAGTGGCTATAACCTTCCAACACGCTGGATCCATTTCCAGAATACGCCCATACAATTGAATTAGAACAATCGGGAGATCCCTAGCCAACTATAGCCTAGCTCTCAGAGCGTTTTAGCCTGTTTGAAGTTTTATTTTAGGACTATTAGCCGCTGTTTGGGGTGATAATCTATTCAACTTACTCTGCGAAACCTTCCACGCTTGTAAAGAAGAGACCAAACACCAACCCGATAATCTGCATTATATTCTTTGAATTGTACGTTCAAGTAATATATAATAGTGTATACCTATTTATATTGAAAAGGTTCAAATGCAGCTAGACTTTTGCTAAATATCAATTATATCCAACAAGAACTTTGATTTAAACACATATCTAATTCTTTATAACGATTGGCAAGTTACAAAAAGCCTTTTTCATTTGGCTTATGGCAGGGATCGATTAAGCTTTAAACTAATTAGTAAAATTAAGATCAAATTTGGACTGTGTTGGCAATGATCCAACTTCGCAGCACGGATCGTAATGCTAGCGGTCCTTCTTGAGTTTGGCTGAATGTCAGAGGTTCTACAGCACAGTAGTCCGCAGTTTTCACTCATCTGTTACATAGGTACTATGCGAAAATTAATGAATTGGTCTAATTACCGTTGGTTTTACTGTATCTTATTAAAATAATTCTAAAATTTCACACATACCGTACAGTAATAAGCTACAGTAGCACCTCTGTAATTTCACTCTCCTGGCATTCTACGGGCTAGGTTGCTATACTGGCTCCCTGAATAGTTGAGCTGATTTTGACTCTCCTCTAGATTCCCAAGGGCGCTTGCTATAGTCCCAATTAGACTGTCCGTTCCATTTTTGTCTGCACTACTCTCCCAATACATTGCACCTCCAAGTCCTTTACTTACAATATAATTAGCTTTATGCTTTGCGACAGTAGCATTATCAAAGCTTATTAGCTCCTGTGTAGAGGAATCATAGCTATATGTCGCAATAACGTTGGGATCAAGGTATACTGTAGCGCCGTTCCTTGGGAGTGCTTTATAGTCCCAAAAGCAGAAAGCTCGGTTCTTATACAAGCCCGAACAGAGAAGCTTGGCTTAGCCAAGTTTCTTTATCAAAGGAAAGTGCCAGGTATAGTAACCTGCCAGTGTAGATGCGGCGAAGGGCAGGAGACAGCTCAACACATGGTGATAAACTGTAGGCTAGAGGAAGAAAGACGAAGAGAGCTTAGAGAAGAGAGGGGACGACTAGATTATCGCTGGCTAACCGCCACGGAGGAGGGGGTAAAGAAGCTAACCAAATGGCTAATTCAGTCTAGGAGGCTCCCACAATTCTCTCTGTCAAATACTCTCTTGTACGGCTAGGAACCGATGACACACCGGCGAACTTTTAAGTTACCAAAGGCAGCAAGGTAAACAAAATATACAAAGAAGACACATGGAGCTCAGGTTTTGCTCTGTATTTTATAGGTTCCTGAGGACACTAGATAATCGCTGGAGTTCCGCATGGCAATAGCTAGAAC
>NCSJ02000299.1:0-52619 GCA_002812745.2 Scytalidium lignicola
AAAAAAAGTGTACAATAACCTCCAGACGTTTCATTGTGCTTTGTATAATTTAAAACCTACCTGGTATTAGACTCAGCTCTAATAATAGACGTTGTATCCTGGACACCAATCGTCATTTTGTGGTGCCTCAGGCACAAACNAAATGTTTAAGGTGCATATGGACAGCTTGATGATGCCAGAGCTCCAGGGGCATGAGCTTTTTTTCTGAATATCAGAAGATGACGGTATGGCGGAACCAGAATTAACTCCTGCTAAAGCCATACTTTTGGCCGCCCAGCTTGCTTGCAAGGCAGATCTCTCGACGTTCCGGACGCTCACATCCCGACATCCCAAAGGGCTAGGAATCGACATCATCTTGCGCATTTTGCTCACACACTTGCCCGAAAGTCTATCATCTTCAGTATACGTACCATTCCTCCAAGATCTACATTCAGGAAACATTGAAGAAGATGTCAAGCATCCCATAGATCTGTTGGAGCTGGGAGAACTCAGCAATGCTGAGGCTGTGAGGCGGGTGAAGAGGCTACATCTACTTCCTCTAGCATGGCCAAATGCTCCCGAGGATATACCCACCGACCCATTCGTCCTCTTCCTCGTGCATCGAGCACTGAGAATAGATGAGAATACTGGACTGATCACTCAGGTCCCGGAACTGCTTGCGCCGTTCTTACACCTTTCTCACTTTCTTCGGACGTGGTTGATTTCGACGATCTTGCCCCTCCTCCGTTTTAGTTACGAGTACTACCCACACACCGGGACGATTCTGAGTATTTCCGCCTTCGAGGATATCGATTATCGAAATGGCGTGTCTCTGTTACTCTCAAACACTGGGAAGGTCTCGAAATCGGACGGTACTGGTAACACTACGGTGGGACGGGATTTAAGAGGCTTAATTGGGCCATGGATGTATGGAGACACCAGAGCGAAGAGGAGGAAGCTTGGAAGTACACCAATGTTGGATACACAGCTTGTCGCACAATTGACTGAGCCCTCACTCGAGACGCAAAAACTTGCCGGCTGGGAGGAGGTGTTCAGATGGATCGCAGGACAGGCGACTACCTCCTGGCAGACCTCTGTTGAGGCCATAGAGCAATGGGATGGACCAGGAGACGTTGATTTTGGAAGTTATAGAGACGGGACTGATTGGTTAGATGAAGAAGATCAGCAACATCTAGAACAGCGATATGCACGAACTGCTCTTGCTTCGGCATACCTAATTCGTGAAGCATCTGTGGAAGCATTGACGGGGGTTCAGCGTATCCTCTCTCGCATAGCCAATCTTCTTGATTTCGATAGCATACCATCATTATCCGCCTCTGCCACTTTGTTACCTCCCGCCTCAGACTTGGAGGGAACGGGACTTCTTTCAACAGAGAGTGCTAGCTTTCTAAGAAATCACCTGCTGGAGGATGAAAATATCTTGACTTCTTCGCAGCCAGAATCGATCCAACTACTACATACGCTGCTGCTAAGTGCATTTTTGCTTACCAGGCAAGGCGTTCGATGCAACGTTAGACGGGCCGGAGAGCTAGCTTTATTACAGCATGAAGCCGAGCAAAACGCTGAATTTGTGGACTTGTTAGCTGCCATTCGGAATGGACCGAAGGGTGACGATAAATATTGGGTGAAAACCCGGAATGAGATTTTATGGCTTCATGGTTGGGGTCTTGAAGAGCGGTTTGAAAGCGCGGAGGACGTCTATGGGAAGGGCGTGTTTGGTTCTCTTAAGAAAGAATTCGTTGAGGCGGAAATTTTAAAATTGTTCCTTGCCAACACTCGTAGGTTATCCATATATTAAGACTCTAGTCAAGAAAATCAATCAACTAATCTCTTTGACAGGGAATACACTTGCTCAGTCGATTTATGAGACATCAATTGAACCACCACTTCCTTCAGACCTTTTATGCACGACTGTTATTTCCGCAGCTATGAACGCTTATGATAATGCTACCAATGCCAATAACACACGTGGTGGTGTGAAGAAGTGTCTTGATATGTATGTTCTAAATCCCCTATTTAATCTGTTCGCTGCTGACATTCCCTGCAAGCCTGAACGCCTTTCGAGATACACTAGAAGGCTCTCTTACTGCAGAACAACTTAGACATTTGGTTCAAGTTACACACGAAATTGGCCAATACAGACTTGTTCTTAAGAAAGGAGAACCGTTCACCCCTGTGATTCTGCGTGTCCACAGCGATCCTATATCGATAATTGGTAGAGTGCTTGACCAAAACCCAAAGGCTTACACCAAAATAAACGAATTCATTAGGATGGGAGAAGAGATGGTGATGGCCGGTCTGACTGTTCAAGATGCAAAAGGTCATTCTACAATAACTCCTGAAGAATATCCACAACAGATATCCATTGCTGAGAAGCGTGTTGTAAGCATGTGCATCGATGCTGCTCTTGCTGAGGATGATTTTGAGACTGCATATTCGTATGTTGTTACTCGACTAAAGAGCATTGCTGGGGAAGCTCAATCTCGAACGCCGCAATCCACGCATAAAGGGTCTGGTCTCTCCGCTCATTCCCCGGCAAAAACTCTGGATGATTGGTCATGGCGTGCCGCATTGCAGGCTGGGAAATATAAGAGAGTTAGGGGCAGTGTCAAACCAACACACTTTGGTAATGCAACTGCAAATCTTGAAATTCGCCATCTAGAGCAGCGAATGGACTGCCTAGCACACGCTCTAAGACTTGCCCCAAAATCCACGCTGCAAGAGATTCTGAATGTCTATCGCCGTTGTGAAGAGGAGCTTGAATCTCAAATTAAGTCTGAGTCGGACCAAGAAGCGGCTTGGGACATAAAAGGCGACGATCAAGGAATGCCTGGTGCCTTTTCATCTGCACAGAAAGATGCCATCGCAAACTCAGGTTCAAGGGCTGTTGAGGAGGCACCACTTTCTCTCTTCGATCTCTCCCGTGCCAGCATGGCTCGAGCACAAAGTGGATTTTCCGCGCTATCAATGCTTCGACGAGACGATGATGGTCGAAAGTCGAAACCAGGACATTCTCCTAGCACTTCAGGCTCTGAGCCAAATACACCTAGTGCGGGTGATCGACCTCGACCTATCAGGAAGAGGGATCAGTTGAGAAATGTAGCTGTTGGGTCACTCGCAAGTGGCATCGGATGGTTGATCAATGCGCCACCCATTAATACCATGGATAATGATGATGACGACAGGTAAAGAAGCTTTACTTGACTGTATTTGGAGTTGAGGAGTATTCTGGGATTAAAAATATCTGAGATGGTAATGGATTCACCTTTGAGTTGTTCTAAGCAGCTCAGCATGGCATCATGGTACTGGAGGGTGTGGGTGTGGAATATACTAGCGATTATTATCGTCGAATTCATTGTTGTCGCTATTGAGAACACCATTTCAGGCTGGCTTTGTTTCAACCTTAAACTTCAATTTTCCTGGCACTTTCGTTCATCAGTGAATTTTCCTCCAAGTTTCTTCAAAAGTTTGCTTGATATCATACGCTCTACCATCAACAACAATATATATCACTGTCAGTTGACAGGCACAAGCCAGAACATATTCACAGTTTTCCGTACGAGGCTTTACACTCAACTTATCAACCCGCTTTTTACAGTCAGTCACTATTGCATATCGGGAGAATCAATCTCAAATCATAGTAAGTATTTTTTGCCTTACTAACAAGTCCATCATTGCTAATAATTCTCAGATATGGCTTTTTCAAATTTGAAACGTCAGCTCAACATGATGGGACAACTACAGAACAGTGATCAAGACATGGTTCCAGTTCCCTCCTGGAGACCCACCAAGAAAGCGCTGCTTCCTAAGATAGGTACCACTCAAAAGCAAACGGCTAGCCCACAATCCTACTTCTTCATTAGCAGAGTCATTAAGCAATACCGCGGCAAACTTCATGAGCTAATTCAGAAAGCGGCATTCGCGGAGAATTCTAGTGAGGTTACTGATAGTAACCCAGTTGTCTTGTTGGCTTTCGATGAACAACATGCACAAGACATGGCAACTGCTATCGCTCCACTTACTAAATCTGATATCCAAATCCAAGTTCTCAGCGAGACTGGCTTCAGGAACTATGAAGTAGTTCAAGAGGTAGAGAAAGCAGTCAACCAAGCCAATCACGATGGAAATGAACCGACTAATATAATCCTCCATTTGAAAGTACCTAGTGCCAAGAAAGCGTTGTCAACTGGTGTCACGAACAACCTTCACAATAAGAATCCTCGCCATAATAGGAGCAGGCCTCTTAAAGTATTTCGCGTCTTTCCAAACCTTCCACCGGAGGTACGCCGATTGATATGGGCGTTCGCAGCCTATCATCCACGAATAGTTGATATAACTGTCAGCAGATCTTATAGTATCTGCAAATCATCAACCCCAGTGCCAGCAATACTTCATACGTGCACAGAGGCCCGCATGGTAGCAAAAGAAATATATTCCCCGATGTTCCAAAACTCATGGATGGACTCTGGAGTTTATGTCAATTTAAACGTAGACACGGTGAAAATGGGCGAAATAGGTGTTGAAAGAATTTGTTATTCAAGAGATGCGAATCTTATCCGGGCAAGGAATGGAATCCGCTTCGTTCATATCACTTTTAATCGTTTCTGCTTGAGGAACATGGCTAAAGCAGCGGGCATGGTCATTAGTGCTTGTCCTCGAGGAATCTTCGAGAGCGTAGAAATGTTAACTCTCCATTTTCACGAGTCTGATACGTCTACCTTGCCAACAAATCTATATGGAGAACTCGAGATTTCACATCAAGATAAGCATTGGAAGACTCTGGAGATGTTGCAGAGGCTTAAAGTGGAGATGGAGATGTCTTATCAACGAGCAAAACAAGCAGCGGCTAAAGGAAGTCCCATTCTAGCTGGAGTTAAAATTAGGTATTCCAAATAAGGTTGGAGGCTAGACATTGTAGCAGTTGGGCGGATTTGAAGCGATAAATTTGCGTTAAGCACTGGGACTTTTTGAGAACCATATTCTAGGAGAGAAAGATTGGTATAGACAAAGGGACAAACCGTGGTGTTATCTTACTTTGAGCCTTTGTACGATAGTACCTATTGAGACATCGGGAGGGCTGATATTTGCCTACCCAATACTCTCTTACCTTTAGCACACCTAAAATGCAACGGACTTTTTTGCAATAATTGTTCAATCTTAGCCATAGTCTTGTCTCAGGGATAATACTGTTTGATCTCGGAAACTAATATTACAGATCGGCAGCGTCACCTTACCACACTGTTCAGTACAGCATTGCTTGATTCCAACCCCTTTCGTTTCAAGACCCACATCACCGCAAAAGGGGTGGTTAACGCCGACGATGAGGTGTGGTTTCGGGCATAATAGGAGATGCCTCTATTGGAACCAGCTCTCCTTTTTTTTGCTCAGATGACCGTAACTTCACCCCAGTCTAGCCCCACTATCTTTCGGTGATATAGACAGTGGTGATTGATTTTGCATTGCATATGGTCTAGAATCTACCAATCGACAGCAGTATACTCCATATTCTACAGTCCCATTACAGACTCTACCATTACCTAATTTTTCTATGTTTTCTGTATCTGGGGAATCACTTTCGTCCTGTAAGGATACCTTATGTAATATAGATATATTATACGCAGCTAGCATAAATAGTTACTCTGTAATTGGTATAACATTGTATGGTGTACGTCGTCAATAAAACGTATAGCTTCGATATATTCAAAGCTATGATATTACTTCTTCTGACGTTGTCATTTCATTTCTTTGAATCATCCTTCATTCCCTTCTGAATCCAAGCGGTAGCCTCAGCAGCATGGCGTTTAACCTCCTCTGGGTCTTTACCCAGGTCCCTTATCGTGTGTGGTTCAGGAACATGTCTTCCCTTCTCTACTGCAGGTCTAGTTAACATGCGCTCCTCCCAAGCCTTCAATGCGGGGAATTCGCTGAGGTCGACTCCAGCCCAGAAGGCGGCAGTTACCCAACCCCAGTGAGCAATATCAGCGATGGTACATTTGTCTCCAACAAGATAGCCCGATTTTGAGTTTTGCAGGTGCTTGTCAAGAACACCGTACAGACGCCGGGTTTCGTTTTGATAACGGTTAATCCCATATTCAATCTTTTCTGGGGCGTAGCGGGTGAAGTGGTTAGATTGACCTTGCATTGGGCCGACTCCTGCGTTAAGGAAGAAGAGCTATGGTGATACAGTTAGTGGCTTAGGACGTAAATGTGTTTATGGCATAACTGCTCAAGAGGATATCCAAACCCAGTTGTTCATCTCATAGTATTCTCTTGTCCCTCTCGGGTATGAGATCTTATATTCCTTATCATATCTATCCACGAGATACTGCTGAATAGAGCCAGACTCGAAGATATTTATTTGCTGTCCGTCAGTGAAGGTATCAGTCAGGGCAGGAATCCTTCCATTTGGATTGATCTCCAAGAACCAAGGCTCCTTCTGCTCATTCCTGGCAAAGGAGAGTGTTGTAACCTTGTAGGGTAGACCCAACTCCTCGAGGGTTATCGATATCTTGATGCCATTAGGAGTCTGGGCAGTGTACAGATGGATGTTTGATTCTTGGGAAGCCATTTTGAGATGTGATGATAATTGTACAAGGCGTGGTTTCATTACAGCAGAACAGATAAAGAAGGGATTGTGACGTCGTTGCCTTTATAGAGGGCAACAATTGCTGCCCCGCATCTAATGAGTGGGCTACAAGGAGTGGCTTTGTAATACAGCAGGATTCGGCCTTTACCCCGAGCTCTTACAAACGCAAAAATAAAATTAGGAAATCAATTAACTACGGTTGACGATTCGATTTCTGGGTATAATGCGAGCGTGAAGATATTCCCATCTACCTATGCACTGTTCAGGGACTCTCGCGGCATGGTGGGGGATGAGACAGAAGCGGCGATAATACTGCGGGGTAGCAGCAAGCAATGTAACAAGATATCTCACTCCAGATATGCCTTGTAAAATATACTTTTGGGGTATTTTTTATATTAAGGTTTTCAAGTCTCATTATCTTAGTTTGATTATGACAACAAGAAGAATGACAAGGCAGCTTCTGATTTGCAACATCCTAAAATGAGCTGTGGTGCATTTCGGAATGTAGTGTTAATTTTAGTGCTAGGCTCCCAGGCGAAGTACGAAGCCTAAACTCGAGAGAGGACAATATATCATTCATAGTTCATAGGACATCTTGAGTCACATATGTACACAGGCACGACAGGCAACCATAGAATATGGAAGATATCCAAGAAATTGTGGTCTATCTTGAATGCCGTAACTTAGAAGCGCGACCTGTGCATGTCGTTGAGAGTAAGCCTATTGGACAGGATTTTTTTTTGCTTGCTCCAATAAGAGATATGACTCTGAAAGATGCGAAGAACCATGGTTCAAATGTTAAAGAACAAAAGTTTGGTAGCATGTTCAAAGCAGTCATCACGTGAAACACGTGGCCTAATGGTTATGTAATGCAAATTTTCTATTTTGGCTCGAAGCTAGTGGCGCTAAGAATTGAGATATAGACGCCTTCTCGAACCTTAACATTCCACTTCCTAACTTCTTCACCTTCTCATAACGAAACTCAGAATCTACCATCATCATGGCGTGGCGCGGTAATCAAGGAAGCACAGGCTCCAACAATATCCCCTTGGGAAATCGGCGTCGATTTGGTGGGGAAAAGAGCGCCACCCCCGAACGTGAAAATAGCTCTCAGCCTGATGGAGGTTATAAGCGTGGCCGTAGCCCAACTCGAGGTAAGTCCATCTTCTTCGAGCATTCTTACTCAGGTTCTGATGCGATCACGATAGATGAACCTTCTGCCGATGGAACCAGGCGTCGCAAGAAGAGAAATCGCTGGGGCGATGCCGCTGAGAACAAGGCTGCTGGTTTGATGGGCCTACCAACTGCCATCGTGGCCAGCATGACTAGCGAACAGCTTGAAGCTTACACTCTTCATTTACGTATCGAAGAAATTAGCCAAAAACTTAGAATCGACGATGTTGTTCCAGCGGACGGTGATCGGTAAGACTTCTCCCCATCTCCTGGAAAAGACCTCTTCAACTAACCGCTACAACAGATCCCCCTCCCCTCCACCTCAATACGATAACTTCGGTCGCCGTGTTAATACACGTGAATACCGATACAGGAAGCGACTTGAAGATGAACGACATAAACTTATTGAGAAGGCTATGAAGGTCATTCCTAACTATCATCCACCACAGGACTATCGTCGTCCCACTAAGACACAGGAGAAAGTTTATGTGCCAGTCAATGACTATCCAGAGATTAACTTCAGTATGATTGCTAACCCTCTAACCTTTCTAACCTTTTGCTATACTCCTTTCCTTTCCCGTGTGACATCGCGCGCAGTACTAGGAAATTACTGCGCACCGTCATCACTAACCCGTTATACTCACTATATTTTGCTTTAAGCTTTGATACATATATACTAACACTAGCTCCCTCTTACTAAAGTTGGTTTACTCATCGGTCCTCGTGGAAATACACTCAAAAAAATGGAAACAGAATCCGGTGCTAAAATTGCTATCCGTGGAAAAGGCTCTGTTAAAGAAGG
Organism: Scytalidium lignicola; assembly: GCA_002812745.2. NCBI lineage: Eukaryota > Fungi > Ascomycota > Leotiomycetes > Scytalidium > Scytalidium lignicola. The sequence continues at coordinate 8,562 of NCSJ02000299.1, forward strand.
AAAGGGCCGTTCCGATGCTGCTCACACCAGTAACCAGGAAGAAGATCTTCATTGTCTGATTATGGCAGATACCGAGGAAAAAGTCAACAAGGCGAAGAAGTTGATCCACAACGTAATCGAGACAGTAAGTTCCCTAAAATACACAGAACTTTTGGAAGCATACTAACATGAGCAATAATAGGCAGCGTCGATCCCTGAGGGCCAGAATGAGCTGAAGCGTAACCAGCTTCGTGAACTTGCTGCTCTGAACGGTACCCTCCGTGACGATGAAAACCAGGCTTGCCAGAACTGCGGTCAGATTGGCCACAGAAAATTTGATTGCCCTGAACAACGCAACTTCACAGCTAATATTATTTGTCGTGTCTGTGGAAATGCCGGCCACATGGCAAAGGATTGTCCAGATAGGCAACGTGGGACAGACTGGCGCAATGGCCCAGGCCCTGGATCAGGCTCTGGCCCTGGTGGTCCAACTGCTGGTCGTATCGGTGCTGGTGATGCTGTAGACCGAGAATACGAGGTAAGATTCTCTACCCTCCATACAAAACTATATTAACATAACAATAGCAACTTATGCAAGAACTGTCTGGCGGAGCTCCTGCTCCTAATGGAGATGCTCCAAGAAGAATTGAAGCTGGTCCAGGTGGTTACAATCAAGGTCCTCCACCCAACGGCGATGTCAAGCCTTGGCAGAGAGGCCCAACCGGGGCAGCCGCACCATGGCGTAGAAATGACGAACGTGGTGGAAATGACTACGGTTCGCGTGATGGTCCAACTGGCGGTCCGGCGCCATGGCAACGAGATCGTGGACGTGGCCAAGATGACCGTAATGGAGATTACTACGGTGGCCAAAATGGCAACTATGGCGCTCCTCCTCCTCCTCCTCCAGGTGGTGCTGCACCATGGCAACAGCCTTCAACCGGATATCCTCCAGCTCAACCTGGCGCTCCATATGGCGGCTATTCTGCCCCTGGTTACAGCGGTTATGGAGCAATGGGAGCTCCTCCAGGACTGGGCGAGGCTCCGGGTGCACCTCCAGGAGCTCCACCTGGACTGAGCGCTTTGCTCCAGCAGTTTTCCGGTACACCACCACCGCCTCCTCCACCATCTGGGGTAGCTCCCCCTCCACCTCCTCCAGGAAGCGCACCACCACCACCTCCTAGTGATCAACCACCGCCTCCTCCACCTGGAGCCTAGATCTGTTGCCTGTGCTAACTTATAACTAACCTTGCGGGATTGATAGTCCTTCTAACTAAGATCAAGCTAGCCATTTTATATTGCTTTTGTCTCATGCCTTCCTTTTCTAACAACCTTCAACGTTACTTGTACTCTAGTATAAATTAAAGTTCGCTAGTTAACCTCTAACCATGCACTCTGTGTGTGCCTATTTTACTGATAGTAATTGGAAGTGCTTGTAAGACTGTAGACCTCAAAAACAGAGTCGAATCTAAGTCTTATTTGTCAGAGAGGTTATCTGGGACTGGAACAGTTTATTGGATGTCTCTGTTGTCTATCTCTTAAATCTCTATATAATTAATTGAATTTCTTCGTCTGGATCATGCGGAATTCCACAATCGCTGCACGGCGCCAATATACTCTTCCTCATGTGCCACAAGATGACTTACATGCCCAGTATCCTCAAACCTCTCGCTATCAACGACATACCCTTTACTCCTAGCATCAGCAACATGCTCCTCGACATCCTTCCATTGAACCATAACATCCTTCCACCCATAAACATAAAGCCTCGGCGTCTTCGTGTCAAATAATTCCGTCTTATTAAGCATGGCCCTTATAAGATCAACCGGCGTCCCCTTACCAAAAACCCAAAAATAAAACACGTAGAACCCAAAGACGATCCGGAAGAATGCCATGCCCAGGAATCGTAGCAGGATGTTTTTAGGTATCGAGACGGTGAATGCGCGAATCGATGCTTCGTACGTCGCCCGTCCGGGACTGCTATCTAGCACCAACGCTGTCATCGGGAGAGGCTTAGCCGTCTTCTCTAGATACGTCGCTACGATGGTACACAGCGTGGCTGCGCCGCCGTTTGAGAAGCTATGGAGTAGGATCCGGGCATCCGGAGGTATGCCGTATAGAAACTCTAGCACTGGGGTTAGGCGCTTGAGATTCGCGGTTTTGCTGTGGAAGAGCATGTTGACGGTGTCAGTTGTTACGACGATGATGCGCGCTGTTGGATATAGCTTTGTGTAGCAGGTAGTGTATTTGGCGATGTGCCGAGGTTGAGCGTTGAGCCATGATGTGATGAGGATCACGTCCGGAGGCGGCTTTGATGAGGTGGTGACTGTGACTGTTGACGGTTCATTTGGTTGGGGAGAGATTAAGACTGTTGAATTGAGCTTGATGAAGTCTGAGAAACCAGTAGAAGGTTTGGGCTGTGCCATAATTTTGAGGNTTTTTTTTGAGATCTAGAAGCTTTCTCTGATTCTACAGTATGTCGCCCTTTCTGGGTGGGGGGGGGGATCCTCTCTATTATATAATAATATCTACTTTATAAAGGATTGGATATAACTGTTGAGAAGATATCTAGAAAAAAGGGTGTGAAACGAGCTCTCATAATTACGCCGCAGCTGCTCAAATGGAGCAACAGACCATCCGACTTGTAGGTATTTGTAATTTCTAGGTAGTGCAGTTTTCAACTGAACCTAGATTGATTACTTTCGAGCGACAACCGCCACCTATCGCAAGGCCCACGAGTCCGACATGCCGACGTTCACCGGAGTACATATGAGAAATGCTCCGACATAGCTTTGGACGTCAGGTTCATCTTTTGACAGATTGAAGCTCCTTTTCTTTGGTAAGCTATGTGAACATTCTTAATAGAAGAAAGCAAAGAATGAATGAATCTAGATCGTAAAATATCTTGTTAGAGATAAGGTTTTAGGAAAGTCTAGTAAAAGGCGCTTGTTGCGTCAGCTACTCGTACTATATATATATCACTATATAGTAATGTTCTATCTATTTGAACTGATTCGTATCTTTTTATTAGTAGCAGGTCATCTTCCGTGGCCTTCATAGATTCCGAGACTCGTGAAATCAACAACTTTGTGCAACCCATTCCCTCGCTCGCTCCACTTGCTACGAAATCATTCCAAGACAAAACGTAAGCTACTGCATTACATCCAAAATCATACCTCCTTAGTTCTCAAGCCCGCAAAATCCCTTCTGATATCATCCTTATCCATTTGGATCTCCGTCTCTACCAGTTCAATCCCAGACAGGCTGGGAAACCTCTTGCTAAAATCAGCAATATAATCTTCTTTCTCCTGCTGTGTCATATCCGGTCTGGCCTCTATCCTTGGTCGACTACCTGGCAATGGTGCCGCGGAGCTGTTATGTGGAGATGGTGGCCTAGCACCGCCTGTACTAACACTGTTGAGATGGACCGGTTTTGGAGGCGCACTAGGTCGACCTGTTGAAGCTTTATAAAGTGTAGCAGGAGGCTGAGAGCGAGGTTTCGGGTAGTTCAGAGGAGGATCTTCCACGATGGGGGCAGTTCGATTGTGTACGACGCTTTGGGTAAGGGGCTTTCGGGCAGTGTTAGATACAGGGTATGGATTGTTGGAAGTTGGCTGATCGAATTGCCTTGGCTGAGATGGAGGTCGATTCTCCGTGTACCGTCCATATCCCTCTGCAGTTCGCTTTGGGGGGGAGTGTTGTGTCTCGTCTAGAAGAGTTTTTACTTTGTTTTGGATGCTTGTAGCACGAGAGACACCGCCGATACTCTTTGGTATTGGAGCGCTAGCTCGTTCCCCGAGTCTTTTTCGATACTCTGCAGCCGCGTTGGCCACCCGCTTTTCCTCCATTGACAGGCGTCTTCGTTCTAACTCACGCCTTTCTTCTGGAGGTAGGTCATCTGCATCTTCTAGCACATTGCCATCATCACTTCGGCCATCTGTTGCTACAGAGCCGGCTATAGGTGTGAGATCTCTTCTTTCGAGCTCTTGCAAAGGACTTGGAGTTCGAGGGCCTGCATTACTTTCAAAGCGCTTGAATGCATCGCCAAATTTCCCAGCTAGCAGGGTCTTAGTGCCTGAGAGGGACATGGACGGAAGACTGGAACGCTTCTGCTTGTTCGAGCCACTGCTTCGGCGTCTATCCTTTTTCGCAACTTCATTATCTTCCATTGAGCGAAGAAAATCAACATTTGACTGTATGTTGGTCTCCTCCTCCGATCCAGAGCCTGAACTTGAAGTGGCGTCGCCCGATCTCGAGTACGACACTCGTTTCTCCGGAAGAGGTCTACTGCCGGACTCTTTCTCCCGCAGGTAATCCATGTTCGATTCCAAGTATATACTTGTTGGGCGAGGGCGTGCATTACTTGACTTTGTCCTTGTAACTGGTTCAAGAACATCCAAATTCGGTCTCCCACCTTCCAGTGAAGGTCGGGATGAGGATGGATGTCTCATGTGGGCTGGTCTGGCATCAAGTGATATCTTTCGATCAACTGATCCAGCATGCAGAGACTGGTTCTCTTCTTGGGCAAGGGGTTGTTTTCTGGCAGCTGTTGATTCTTGACTTCTAGGAAGACTGGAAGACCGGTGCTGGTCTGAATCTAGAGGGAATCGATATACAGGAGAAGGATTGAATTTGGTCGATGGTGGCGGGGGAGTAGGCGAGGTCATTGTCCCTGTAGAGACCATTGTTGGTCTAGTTGGCATTGGCTGATAAACTGTGGAAGGAGTAGATGTCACGGCTTGAAGCTCGGGTGTACTCTCAATTATCTTCTGTGCGCGACTAACAGTTCCAGCAGGCGGTTTCGGTGACGCTGTTGGCGCAGGGGCATTCGTTGGTGGAAGCGACGCAAAAGCATCGTCTGCCAGTCTTTCCGTGATCCGCTGTGAGAGATCCTTCGGAGCAGATGTCGATTGCGCTGTAGCGTTAAATTCAAATTTGCCATGATCGTGGAGTAAGGAGAATTGATCCAAGCTTGGAAATCTGCTAGATAATTCGTCGGTTTGGGGTACAGCTTTACCATCTAGAGCTGCAAAAGGGTCGGTGGTAGTGCCTCGCATTGGTGATGGACTTGGTTTGGTCACATGGTTCTGGGCACTCGTAGTTGGTCTACCTCTTCGCATCGGTACGACATCTGGAATAACAGGTTGGGATGGTGCTTGGGGTGAGTAGACGGCGCCTACCACTGGCGGCGATGTTATATGCTGCTCAGGCGATGGCAATTGCTGATATCGACGAGTTTCTGATTGTGTCCTTGCAGCATAAATCTGGAACAAGTGAGCTGTGGTTATCATGCACCGTTGGATAGGGCCATACATCTTTAATGGGAATCTCAATGCCCTGCAGTAGACAAGCTTCGCGTAGGACTTGATATATATTTGGCCGAGACTTAGGATTCTCTTTTAACATAGAAGCTTATCCTTGTTAGTGTGCATGTTACAGATCAGGCAAGGGATTTAAGCATGCTCACCAATAAGCTTCTTCAGCGGATCCGAGAAGACTGGATAACTGGGAAATTTAAAGCTAGCGTTAAGAATGGCCAGTTGACCATGGGCTTCGAATGGCGTAGTGTAATAGCACAACTTATATAATAACACACCTAATGCCCATATATCTGATTTTTCGTCAATAGGCTGCTTTCGATAAACATCGATCATCTCTGGACTTCTATATTGCAGAGTTGTATGTTTCTGCACATCGTCCTCGATAAGCCTGCATTCCGCCGCGGTTGTAGCAGCAGGTCGAGGAGGGGCGGTGGAGCCAAAATCACATAGCTTGAATCGTCTCACGCCATTGTTTGTAGTTATCAGGACGTTTTCGACCTTGAGATCTCGGTGGAGAAGTGGAGGTTTGAGATAATGCATGCAGGCGACTCCTTCAGCCACGTCTGAGAAGATCTTGAGAATCTCAGGCTCCGTCAATCTGTTCTGTAGTCGTGTATTCATAAAATCGATCAGGCCTCCTCCGTTACAGAACTCCATCAGCAGAAAGACTTCATATCCACCGCCTTTCAGCTGCGACGCATGTGAGTCGTAGTAGGTGACAATGGCACGGTGGCCCTTCAACTTCTTCATTGTCTCCACTTCGGTCTTCATGTTGGCCAAGTGGTCTTTGTCGGGCACAGCGACTCGTTTCAGGACCGCAATATCGGTGCCATCAATGGGCTTCGGCATCTTGACGAGGTAGACATGGGCAAACCCCCCCTCGGAGAAGTACTTCTGAATGACCACCCTGTGGTTCCCTACCTGGATCTTCGTGCCCGGTGCGAAGGTGCCCGCTGGAGCTGAAGGGTCGGCAACAGGTACTGGAGCGCCATACGTTGCTGGGTGGTGTGCCGCCGGCGGCATGGAGGAGTGGTATGAAGACATTGTGGGCTTTACTAGGCGGCGGCCTGACTGAGGGACGCAGAGCTGAGTGAGATCGGGGGACTATATATCACTGCATTTGAGCGACCCTGCGAGATTGACAGCACGGCAGAGAGAGGCGAAAGGCACAGGAGACAGCGAGATGCCTAATGCCCGGTGGAAGTCGTTTGTATATTATATGTGTTGTATCGAACTGACGTTCTCGTCCACTGGGCACAGGGACGACGTGTAGCTGGTTGGCATTCATGCGGGATCTCTCCTGTAGCGAGCCAGTCCCCATCACCGCCTCCCGTTTAGGCAGCCAAGGTCATGGTTTCTGCCAGCCACCTTTGGGGGGTTTCACCATCATTCACCGTGGAGAAATGACCTGTCCTCATTCCTTTTCTCGCAAAGTCTTGTGCTAGGCTGTCATCCAGCTGACAGCCGCACCACTCTTCCCGAGCTTAGAATGCTCCAGCAAAATGATTATCCACGGATATATACGGAGGGGATCAAGTCCATAACGATAGATTCGGCCGACTACTTATCAGCCTTGCCTGGGAATTCTCGATCGGGAATAGCATTCGACGGGAAACCTCTTAGCTGCAGTCGGTGCACAGGCGTACCGAATCATCAGCCGTGTTCGGTTTGCTGGGAGGAGGGAATCGAGTAATGGTTTTGCCTCGAAGAAGAAGCAAACGGGAGCCTTGGGTCTACAGAACCGTATTAAATCAAATCTATTTATTGTGGCTGTGGCTGTACGGTATCGTTCCTTTTAGGTTCTTTGTTCTCCCTCAATTTTCGGGGTTTTTTTTTTCAATAAATAGTTACTCAGGAGGTGCAGGACAAACATAATGCGTATACGGAGTACCTCTGTCAGTTAAATATAATTACCACAGTACCGTACAACTTCCGCCTGTTCTTTGATTACATAACCTAAGGATTATTGATTGCTTTAAGTTACCGTAGATTGCGCCTGCTGTGTCAGTCAGTAATAGACTCGACCTTCATAATCTAGGCGCCCCTTCTTTGCGATCGTGTTCTGCTCGGGGACAAACGGGCGCCTGGACGTGATGATCGAGGATGATCGATCAAGTTTGGATTGGATTGCGGCTGTCCGGTTTTACGGGAAGTACTTTTGCAGCAATAATAAAATGCAGTGGATGCGTGTACCCTGGGAAGAATCATCGCGGCTTTTCCGGGCGTCTGTGTGTGGCTCGGCGGTCGCAAAGATCAACGGCGGCCCCTTGGACGCTGCAGAAAGATGATCGGGGAATTAATAAGGAACGCTGAGATGGAAATGCTGCTTCTTCTTCTTGATCCTCTTCTTAAATAATGGGGACAGCGTCTGATGGAAGTCCCCAGAAATGGCGACCGCGAATGACTTGAGATTCCTTATCCGGGGGGGAGGGCAAAGTTGTTGGATTTGATGAATCGATCCCCAAGGAGGACACGCAGTGGCCAGCAGCGACCAGGCCCCGTCACGCTAGCAGCATAAGCGAAAGGGCTTTCATGTTCGAGCGGGTATATTAAGAGACAGACTCCGCTGCTCAAGGCCGTCAAGGCAAGGTCTTGTCCGATCACACCCCTGACTAGACCTCAACATAAAAAAGCCAGTCGCATCACGACTTCTTTGGACTTCGCGCGCCGGCGCAAACAAAGAAGGCATCCCTAACCACACACACNAAAAAAAAAGCTCGGTCGTTGCTTGACCTGAAAGCAGGTCTCCTCTTTTTGCGCATTCGCTCTCACATATACATATACACTTATATATGGCGCCTTTCGCTGATTCTTTCAGATAATGTGGTCGCGTCGGAAAGATGGCTTCAAGGTACGTGCGAATGCTTTTTCCCTCTTGCGCGTCATTTGATGCGTTTCAAAAGTAAACGTGAACTTGTCGCTAACATCACGTGTTGCAGATTGGATCGTTTGGTCACGTGAGTATACCCAGATCTCTATCTCTATCTCTCTTCTCTTACGCGCAAACCACGTGATAATCCTGTCAACTGGAGGCCGGCCAACTACTCCTTCATCGACTTATTGTACTGACCCATGACTTAGGCTCTTGGAGACCGGCAGCACTCCGTTGATCCGTAATACTGCGGCTCAACAGTTAGCTGATGTTCAGAAAGCTCACCCCGAAGAACTCTTTAACTTACTAACCCGAGTCGTCCCCTACCTCCGTAACAAAACATGGGAGACTCGAATTGCTGCTGCAAAGGCGCTGGGGGGTATTGTGGAAAACGCAGAAAAGTATACCCCCAACCCCGAGGACACTCCATTAAAGGATGAGCCAAAGAAGGAGGAGAATGGCTTTGCTATCAAGAAGGAAGAACCCAGGGAAGCAGAACCTCTTGCTGAAGGCCAGCTATCATTGAACTCACTTGATATTGTATCCATCATCAAATTCGGCAAAGTTTTGCTTCGAGGCGGTGGAAAGGAGTTTGACTACGCTCTGGCTTCACTCAACCCCTCCGAACGCCTTGGCTATCACAAGAAAACTCTGGCAGGTCGCCTTGGCTTGTTAGGAGAATATTTCGAGGAGGAGCTTGAGTTTGTCATTCCAGTTCATAAGCAGAATGGCTCAACCACCTATCATGACACTTCCAACGGACATTCCCAAGGGCAAAGCCAGCCGGCAGCAACTCCGATTGAGGAATCCGGTCTTAGTGCGAGACAGCTTAACCAGCTAAAAAGAAAACGGAAGCGAGAAGCTCAGCATGCAGGCAGTAAAAATAGACTCGTTGATCTCTCAGTTCGGCGCTCCAATACTTTTGGATCCGATACGAACGGCCAAGATACGGCCATGTCTGATCTTGGAGAGGAAACCAAGAATGGCGTTGCCGACTACTTTTCTCTAGATCGCAATGCAGACGTCGATGAGGATACGAAGGTGGTTTCGGAATTCAAAGGTCCAGCCTTACCGATAAAGTCGGAAATTCAGGCAGATGAAGAGAACGAAGGCGCAGAATGGCCATTCGAACGACTTTGTGAGTTCCTTATGGTCGATCTTTTTGATCCCCAATGGGAGACCCGGCATGGTGCTGCAATGGGCCTGCGAGAGATCATTCGGGTTCATGGTGCAGGAGCAGGCAGGCTTCGCGGAAAGAGCCGCGAGGAGAACGATGCTCTTAATCAACGTTGGCTAGATGATCTGGCCTGTCGACTCTGTTGTGTCTTCATCCTCGACAGGTTTGGCGACTATGTCTCCGACACCGTTGTAGCCCCCATTCGGGAGACTGTCGGACAGACACTAGGTGCTTTGCTCATCCACCTTCCCGCAAGTTCCGTTTATGCCGTCCATCGAATATTGTACCGTATGGTGATGCAGGAAGACCTAAATCTCGACAAGCCGGTTTGGGCTATCTGTCATGGTGGAATGATAGGACTGCGCTACCTGGTAGCTGTCCGGAATGACCTTCTTTTAAAGGACAACGATATGATAGACGGTGTCATTCGTGCAGTAATGAAGGGTCTTGGGGACTGGGACGATGATGTGCGTTCAGTTAGTGCCGCTACGTTGATACCAATTGCTAAGGAATTCGTCAACTTGAGACCAGAAGCATTAGATGGCCTCATTAATATTGTCTGGGAATGCCTCTCCAACCTCGGCGATGACTTGAGCGCTAGTACCGGCCAAATCATGGACCTCCTTGCAAAGCTTTGTAGCTTTCCTGAAGTACTGGAAGCGATGAAGAGCAACGCGGCCAAGGATTCGGAGAAATCGTTTGCATTGTTGGTTCCACGACTCTATCCTTTCTTACGTCACACAATCACATCTGTTCGATCGGCAGTATTGAGGGCACTTTTAACTTTCGTCAATATTGAAGGCGATCACACTCGAGATTGGTTAGATGGAAAGATTCTGCGATTAATTTTTCAAAATATTCTTGTTGAACGCAATGAGGATACGCTAAAGCTCTCTTTGAAAGTATGGAAGGCTTTGGTTGGATATCTTGCAAAGAATCCTGAGGAACTCGCGGCAGAGTTCTCCCCACACGTCGATCCCCTTATGCAACTTACCCTTCACCCTATCGGTGTTTCTCGACACCCACTCCCCATGAACGCAACACTTTTTCAAAAGCCTTCTGGCAGCTATTATTCTCTTCCTGACGGCATCGTTCCACCACGACCAGCATCTCCTGGGCAATCAGAACCTCCCGCTAAGAAACGACGAAAATCTACAAAGGTCGTGGAGCCCGCTCCAACAACTTCTTCTCATGATGTGGATGGCCACATGATGCAAGGTGACGTTGATTTGGTTGGTATGGATATTCTTATTAGATCTCGGGTCACAGGCGCGTGCGCGATGGGTCTCATTATGTCCCTTGTCCCCACCAGTGCTTTGGAAGCATACGATGCAAGCATAATTCCTGGCATGTCTTCTGCGTTCGCCTCAACTCAGCTCACTACGTCTATCATCATTGACGAATATGCTAAGAATTGCACGTCCCCCGAGCAAGCTGCAAGATTCATCACTCCATTGCAAAAGATAATTGAAACTGATCGCCCGCTACACTATAGAGATCTCGTCAGTTTCACACAGCTTGTTCGCGCCCAGTGCTCACAATTGCTTAATACCTTCCGAGACGTTGGTAAGGTCTCACAAGGCCGTCTGCCAGTTCTTGCTGTTGTGGTTCAGGGTGACCCAGAAGCTGGTCCAGATGCCTTCTCTATTCAGACGGCTGACAAATGTGTCAACGAAGACTACGAAAGGCTGAAGAAAGCCCTCCAACCCAGTCAGCGACTAATCGCGACACAGGCATTGGCCGATGCCCGGGAGAGTGTTGTTGAGGCCATTAATATAGCAAAAGTTGCAAAAGAGCAGAGAGACGTCCGAATTAAGGCGGCTGCGGCTAGTGCATTAGTAGCTATGAAATTTTCACCAAAGAAACCAACTCATATCATCAAGGGTATGATGGATAGTGTTAAGAAAGAGGAGAATGTAGAGCTTCAGCAACGTTCTGCAAGTGGTGTAGCGCGCCTTGTGGAGCTCTTCGCTGAAGGTGGGCGATCCGGACCAGCGCAGAAGGTTGTTTCGAATCTTGCCAAATTCAGCTGTATCGACACCTCGGAGACTCCTGAGTTTACGCCTAATGCCGGACTTACGAGCGCAATTTTATCTCTCCGAAAGGAAGAGGACCGAAGAGACCACCCCGATGCAGCTAAGTTTGCTAGAGAGGCCAAGGAGGCTCGGATCATGCGTAGAGGCGCCAAGGAAGCTCTGGAGCAATTGTCTAGTATTTTTGGCCCCAGTCTATTTGAGAGAGTGCCAACGCTCAGAGCTTTGATGGAGGATCCGTTGAAGACGGCTTTCTTAGGACCACTACCTGCAGATGCAAAAGACATCGAGAAGCCACTTGGACAAGAGATTATCGATGCTATGTCCGTTCTTCGAGCTCTCACACCTACTCTCCACGTTGGCCTACACCCCTTCGCCATGGGTCTCGTGCCTCTGGTTATTAAGGCACTACATTCGGAGTTGTCGGTTTTCAGGTATATGGCGGCTAAATGTTTGGCGACAGTTTGCAGTGTCATTACTGTAGAAGGTATGACGATGTTAGTCGAGAAGGTCCTACCATCGATAAACAACCCAGTCGACCTGAGTTTTCGTCAAGGAGCGATCGAGGCCATTTACCATCTTATCCATGTTATGGGAGATAATATTTTGCCATACGTTATTTTCCTTATTGTCCCTGTTCTTGGTCGTATGAGCGACTCAGATAACGATGTTCGTCTAATTGCAACCACGACTTTCGCCACACTTGTTAAGCTTGTACCTCTTGAAGCCGGTATTCCAGATCCACCAGGATTATCTCAGGAACTTCTGAAGGGGCGTGATCGTGAGCGGACGTTCATTGCTCAGCTTCTCGATCCTCATAAGGTGGAACAATTTACCATTCCGGTTGCTATCAAGGCGGAACTTCGTTCATACCAGCAAGAAGGTGTCAACTGGCTTCACTTTCTTAACAAGTACCACTTGCATGGCATTCTTTGCGACGATATGGGTCTTGGAAAGACTCTACAAACAATATGTATAGTTGCTAGTGACCATCATATGAGAGCAGAGGAGTTTGCGAAGACTGGCGCACCGGATGTCAGAAGATTGCCTTCGCTCATCGTCTGTCCTCCAACTCTATCTGGCCATTGGCAGCAAGAGATTAAAGCCTATGCCCCGTTCCTCACTTGCATGGCATATGTTGGTCCACCTGCAGATCGCCAACGTATCCGAGATCAACTTGGCACGACCGATATTGTTATCACATCTTATGATATCTGCCGTAATGATTGCGATATCCTTGCTCCACTCAACTGGAATTATCTTGTTCTAGATGAAGGGCATTTGATCAAGAATCCTCGAGCCAAGGTCACCATCGCTGTGAAGCGTCTTCTCAGTAACCACCGACTTATTCTCTCTGGTACGCCAATTCAAAACAATGTGCTGGAACTATGGTCTCTCTTTGATTTCTTGATGCCGGGTTTCCTTGGTGCAGAGAAAGTCTTCCTTGATAGATTTGCTAAGCCTATCGCTGCAAGCCGTTTCAGCAAGTCGTCTTCAAAAGAGCAAGAAGCAGGTGCTCTTGCTATTGAAGCTCTCCATAAGCAGGTTCTACCGTTCCTTCTGCGTCGCCTTAAGGAAGAAGTGCTCGATGATCTTCCACCTAAGATCCTTCAGAACTACTATTGCGATCTCAGCGAGCTGCAGAAAAAACTCTTCGAGGATTTTACAAGGAAGGAGGGCAAGACCATTGCAGAGAAGGCATCAAGCAACGATAAGGAGGCAAAGCAACACATCTTCCAGGCACTTCAATATATGCGCAAACTTTGCAACTCCCCTGCCTTGGTTATGAAAGAAGGTCATAAGCAGTACGAAGAAACGCAACGCATCCTTGCAAAACAAGGCACTAGTCTACGGGATCCAGCCCATGCTCCCAAACTTACTGCTTTACGAGATCTTCTTGTTGACTGCGGAATCGGTGTTGAGCCTTCCTCCGAGAATGATCTCACCACGGAAACAAGTTATGTCTCGCCTCATCGTGCGCTTATCTTCTGTCAAATGAAAGAAATGCTTGATATGGTACAGAACGATGTACTCAAAAAGATGCTCCCCTCGGTACAATTTCTGCGCATGGATGGCTCCGTTGATGCCTCACGACGGCAAGACATCGTTAATAAGTTCAACAGCGATCCAAGTTACGACGTCCTGCTATTGACTACAAGTGTTGGTGGCCTTGGTCTTAACTTGACTGGAGCTGACACTGTCATTTTCGTGGAACATGACTGGAATCCACAGAAGGATCTTCAGGCTATGGACCGGGCTCACAGAATCGGTCAAAAGAAGGTAGTCAATGTCTATCGTCTTATCACAAGAGGCACCCTCGAAGAGAAAATTATGTCGTAAGTACCATTCCTACCTAGCTTCCTTTCCCCTCACATTAACTAACAAAAACACAGCCTTCAACGCTTCAAGATAGATGTTGCATCAACAGTCGTAAATCAGCAAAATGCAGGACTAGGAACAATGGAGACAGATCAGATTCTTGATCTCTTCAATCTAAGCGATACAGCTGAGGGTATTGACAAACCAACGAACGGAGACGTGGGCAACGAGGAGGATATGGTGGATGCCACTGGTGAAGTAAGAGAGAAGGGGAAGAAAGGCTGGCTTGACGATCTGCAGGATTTGTGGGACGACAAGCAGTACGAGGAGGAATTTAATCTGGATGGATTCTTGAAGACTATGAAGTAGTTATCTCATATTCTGGCGAACTTTAGATGATCTCAAGGAGGAAGAGGCGAGCGATTGGAATGCTAAAGGATTCCGTATTACTTGGTGTGTTTACATTAAAAAGCGCGGTGCTACGCAGCGCAGGCGCAGGCAATGGATAGGGCGGGAATGGTTAAGGTGGGATGGGATTGGCGTTTGTTTCTTTTTCAGTTCTTAGGCATGCGGCATAGCGTGGACACAAAACCTGCACACCTGTATCTGTATATTTCATTCGGTTACTTTAGGCCGTTGGGCGCCTGGATTGTAAGATAGAGACATTTCAATCGCTGCGAAAGACGGTGGAGTAAGGAAACAAATACTTGGAGGCCGTTTTCAATATCAGATCTCATAAAGATCTCATATTTAGATAAATCTGCTCCGCCTAGTGAAATGCTAGTAGTTTTTGGTGACAATTGTAGATGCATTTATAACTAGTATCTTTAAGTTGTGGCCCTCATGACTTCAGCGTAGCCTTTCTCAATCCCAGTAGTTAGTTGATTTCTGAATCCTGAGTCATTCATCTTTTCAGAATGGCTCGAAGGCTGAACAGTAAAGACTTTCCTTGGAAACTTTAAGCGAGCTCCATTGGTTACTTCATAAGTATTACACCCAACTTATTCAAAAATATTCTACAAGTATTTACATCAAGACAAATATATTTAGTAGAAGATCTCTTTTAAGGATTTAAATTTTTAAAATAGTATAAAACTCTTCAGTTTTGGCTATTACTTTAGCAAAACCTTATTGGAGGGAGAGAAAAGCGGGGCATTTTCATCATCTAAAGTGATATAAAGAAAAGCATGGCGTCAGAAGGAACCCAACATGAGGACTCATTTTCTCGAGGCGGTAGACGAAATGAGAACCCTAAAGGAGAGAGAGATAGAAGAAACAAAGATGCTGCTGGTGGTGGTAGCGGCAGGAACAAGAATGCGCGGGGTGGTGGGCTTGGTAGAGAGGTTATGATCTCCAAGGCTTTGTCAAAGCTTTTGAGGCATGCTGCTCATGAGGAAGGGATTGAGCTTGATTCGGAAGGGTTTGCGAGGTTGGATCAAGTGGTGAGTTTTTTGGATTTCTTTTGGCTTTCTATTTGGTTAAGGAGAGATCTCTGGTTTTTGCTCATTCGCTATTTTATTTTCTTAGTATTGAGGACATCTATTTGCTATTTCTTCTTGAACTGATTCTCCTTTGTCTCATTTCCNTTTTTTTAGTGGATTTGGATGAATCTATGATGCCTTAGCATTTCTCTATGGCACATATATATTTATATCTCTATGATTTAAGGGTGATTTTCTCAGAGTAAGAATACCTGCTAAACCTTTTTTTCAGATGAAATGGCAGCGCTTGAAGGCACTTCAGATCACATTTGCCGATATCCAAACGGCAGTAGAAGATAATACCAAACAACGATTTTCATTGAAACCAAATCCAGCCCTGTCGTCACCACCAGATCCATCATCTGAAGAGCCGTCAGATTGGGTGATCCGTGCCAACCAAGGTCATAGTATAGCTATTGATTCTGAAGCGCTACTAAAGCCCATCACACTCGAGGCGAATAACATCCCCGAAACGGTGGTACATGGGACATATTTTGGGACATATCAGAGCATTCTTGAGACTGGAGGCTTGAAGAGAATGACTAGGACTCATATACATTTTAGTACTGGATTGCCTGAGGAGAGAAAGTCAGGAGTTATTAGTGGGATGAGAAGTGACGCTGAGCTTTTGATTTACGTGGACGTGAGGAAAAGTTTAGAGGATGGAGCTCTACTATGGTGGATTAGCGAGAATGGAGTTGTCCTAACAGAAGGCAATGAAGATGGAATTGTGGAAATGAAGTATTTCAAGAAGGTTGCTGGAAGGAGAGCTAGCGTTGGGACTTTGTGGGAAGATGGTGTTACAATTATGGAGCTCCCAACACATTTGAAGAATAAGAAACCGCCGAACGGGAAGGCTCCAAGACCGGGAAACAGGGGAGGCAATTCTGGAGGTCGTAACCAACGGAAGACAGCTGTGGGCAAGGAGGAAGTGACTAATGAACCAGAAGAGCGAAATAAGGAGGCGTAGCGTCAGAATCAAATTATAAAATATATGTCCACAATGCGCCTATCATTGAGGGATTTTCTTAAAGTTCATGTTCCTGGATAATAGTAGAGCTTAGCCGCTTTCAGTAGGGGCTGCGGCAATCACAACAAACAACTTGTACTCATACTGTAGCCCCTGAATGAGAGGTTAAGGATTTTCCAAAACAGGCCTTTTATGCTATGGTTGAGTATCCTTTGAATGTGGCGGAGTTCCTCGTGCAACTTAGCCCCTTCATGTTCTAGACCTTGCCATTCAGGAATCTAATTATCCTAGACTACGGTTACAGTACACCGGCACGGGTAGCCGGGACGGTAGCTTAGTTGCTTATACCGGAGAGTAAGCTCCTGTGGAATACATATCACGATTGGCAGCTACTGGTTTAATATTATTTGCGGCATATATTGAGATCAGGGGAGAGAAGTGAATATCACATACGAGGCACGTAGATTTGTTATGCTGTAGCATTGTATCTCAGAGTACTGACTCGGTAGAACTTAGTCTACGCTTCGATTTACATATCGTGTCATACACAGGGTATCACCTAACGCCAGGAAATGCTCTTGCCGTGGACTCCATAGGCCACGACCCAACACTCTCATTCCTCGAAGAAGCCACCCTCACTATGGTCGTCTCCTTGGTCATCATCTTTATGACTATGCTGTATGGCCCCAAATTCTTGGTTCTTCAAAAATCCCATAGACTTATTCTTTGCCCTCTCCCGATCACGTTTACCAAAAACTCGAGCTCTTCGTTGCCGGCGATTGAGCCCTGCGGTATCATCTTCTGAAACAGTCGGAACCTTTGGCTTTGGAGCTTTCTTCTCAGGCAGTCTAATGGGTTTTATCTCAATATCCGGCTTCCTATTTCGCAACTTGTCTAGCGTGCCATTCTCCATACATTTCTCTACCTCTTTCCACATTGGCGGTTTTAAATTTGTATCTGTTGTTGGCGGTTCGTCTTTTTTCCCTCCTCCTGTTCCTCTTTGTGGATATATACCGATATACGTCTCGGCCAGAGGAAAATATTGCGTATAATTTAAGTCGACTTCTGCAATATGCATCTGCTTCTTCAAATTTTCAACTTCCTCGGTGGATTCGCTTTGTAGGATACTTTTCCGAAGTTTCTTCACTAGACGGGTTGCTTTTTGCCGTTCTATTTGACAGTTAGCAATCCGTGACCTCGCAACACTTGGCTAATCCACTCCTACCAAAGAAGCGGACCATATGATATTTCTTTATCATTTTCTGTCGAATCTTCTCCGCTTCAGCAGTAGCAAGTTCTTGCTGGTAGGCAGCAAGCGCACGTTCATTTTCTTGTCGAATATTGGCTGGCATATCCTCAGCTCCAGCTAACTTTCTTGTCACATCGCGTATGCGCTTTTTGACAGCATTCACACTTGAAACATGGGCCTGCCTTTTGAATTCCGCTGGTTCGGATCTGCGTGGTTTCTTCGGAGACTTTGGATTATCCCCATAGATTTGCAATTGCCTCGAACCATGAATAATTTCTGAGCCTTCAGGCTCGGATTGTTTCCTCTTTTGTCCCATAGTGCCGTAGATGAGATCTTTTTAAAGACTAGATGAATTGCTACGATAATTTTAGGCGGGTCTGGTAGGCATACCGGAAAATTGTTTTGCCGATACAGGCATTGGTGCTGGGGGAATGTGCGGCGGAACGATACTGATAATTAACGTCCTCTTCATTTGAGTTCTTAGATATGAGTGATCTGAGCAACAGCTGGCATGCAGAGTTGAATATTTAAAAGTCTGTGATGTTATACATCATTAAAGAGAATAATTCCATTCAAAACAACTTAAATTATGGAGCTTCAATGGCTTTCTATCTTTAACCCAGCTGCATCGTCACTTAGATGATTTAAAAGCGTCTTAATTTTTTTGCTTTTAGCAGAGCCATTGGGTTTGGATAGTCAACCTGCTATTTAAGATCCTTCGTCGTCATGGATCAAGGAATAATAAGGTGGTCTCCTAATCCTTCCAGGGACGAGTTCTTGACAGTCAACTTGAACTACCGGATTATCCAATTATATGAGGCCAAGGCACATGTTCAAAAAGGTCGATTTGATTGCGAAAAGACATCCACTCATAATGAGTTTCCAGCTTTAACTACTATTGATTGGTCGCCGAAAGTTAGAGGTTTGTTGGCTCTGGGAACATCTCAAGGAGATGTTCATGTATTACGTGTTGACGACGACTCTAACGCCTCTTTTACTCTGGGTCTTAAATATCAAAGGCCTTCCCAAGCTGTAGCCTTTAACACTACAGGTCTTCTTGCTGTTGGTCTAGATCGTGTACGAAGCGATGTATCCTTGCACATTTGGGATATCAACCAGTGCTTGGAGGGGTGGGATCACAAGCAGCGAGGCTGGGGCAGCTCAAAGGTTCCTAGGGAACCACTGAGAACGATCGATACAAGTTTTGCTGTGACAAGCATCAGATTTTTCGAGGACCAGCCACATACTATTGCTCTTGGTCTCAAAAATCAGTTTGTTCGTATATTCGATCTTCGTGGTGAGTAATATTCAATTATCGTCAAAAGAGACAAAATCCTTTAACTATTCTTAGATCCATCAACAAATGTGACAAATTTTAAAACAAGATGTAATAACAATCTCGCTATCGACCATGCTGACCCGAACTATTTCGCGTCCTCCTCACTAGAGACGCCATCGGTTGTTGTGTGGGATAGACGGGCCATTGGACGTAACTCAGCGTCTCCTATGTATCTTGAATCAGTAGATAAGGAAGAGATACCATGGGGATCTGCTCTCAAGTTAAACCGTGTAATTGAGACTGAGAAAGGCTCGAACATTCGACAACTCCGATATTGTCGCGATCAACGGGGCACATTGGGAGTACTCTCTAGTGCTGGCCATCTTCAAGTCCTTCATGCTAATAAGGAGTTTGTGAAGCCATCATGCCAAGGTAGCCTGGAAACCGGGCCCGAACTGTTGGAGGTAACAAAATCATATGATTTCGAACATCCATACTTTGAAGGGGACCGACCAGGGAGATATGAAAATCGAATTGTTTCGTTTGACTGGGTGACTTTGGGATCTTCCGAGCTTCCACCTCGAGTAGTTGCTCTCCGTGCCAATAGCAGTTTCGAGATACTCGAAATGCCGCCTGCAACAGCTGGTCAACTGTCGAGGCTTATACCGTGGAAGCCTCCGCATCGTCGTAAGTGCTTGGTTTGGTTTTCCCAAAAAATCGACTAACAAGGATATAGTTGGTGATCCTTACCTTAGTTTCATGGAATTTGCGGACAGGGAAGAGGCAGAGCAGGCGTATGTACCTTTATATGCAACTGAAGTGAAAGCCGAAGTTCCAGTTTTTGGACCAGACCGTTTTGAGTCAGAAAAGGTAGAACCTCTCGCAAAAGAAGCCGTAGATCAGCACATCGAGTCTAAAGCCGACCATGTATTAGATCTGTTGGTCCCTAGGGAGTTAAACGGGGATCTGAACCTGTCAGTTGAGTATGAAAGCCTAGTGTTAAAACCTTGCTGGGAGCAACTTCGATCGATACGCCTTGCGCAAGATAGATACGAAGAACAACTCTTAATGGGCGATAAAGAGAACCTCGAACGTTCTAGTGGAACAGCTACTTCACCTGTATTAAAACAGATCTATTCAAGCAGGGAACTTCACGATAGGTCTCATTATTCTACGCTTAACATGACTCTCCTTTCAAAGCCACAAAAGGAACTCGTAAATCATGTTATACTCAAGCGGGCTTTAGAGGGCTATCTCTTTGACTGTGCAACGAACAAAGCTATTGTCTCCGATGACGTTTGGTTGCAGGATGTATGGGAGTGGATCAGATGTACTACACTCCATCTATACGATAGTATCCGTACTGATTATTTGATTTCTAGGCGCAGATCTAGCCGCAGCTGATGACGGGATGGTGTCAATACCTGTGGATCTAAGCTATATGGGAGTTTATTCCATTTGGATGAATCAGCTTGGTTGGCAAGCCCGAACACCGTGTTTACATAGCTCTCTGCTAATAGTTCTTAGGTAAGAAAGCCGAGTCTCGACTTATTGACAGTACTATAATTCCGGATTCAACTCAGTGGGAGCGTCTAATCGGCGTCCTAAACAAGCATTCGGGCCGTGATGATTTTAATGGAGTGGAGACAGTGAAACCACAACACCGGCAATTATGTTTGTCTCTTTGTGGCTTAGGAAAATCTTCAGCAGAACTTGATACAAACCTGTTAGCCCTTGAAGAGCAAAAGCAATACACCATGGCTGCAGCTTGGGCATTATTTGAGGGATACCCAAAGCGAGCTGTAGATATATTGAAGAGAGGTGGTACTGATTTATTATTTGTGGCAATAGCGCTAGAAATCAAGCTCAGAAGCAGCGCTGCGTTAGACTTAGGAAAGTCTGATTGGAAGGTGGCGCTGGAGGAGAGCACGCGAATGAGGACTGATCCATACTTGCGAGCAATTTATGGCCTTATCAGCACAGGAGATTGGGCAGTAATTGCTAATGAGGCATCCCTTCCACTACGAGCTCGTGTTGTGGTTGCGCTTCGAAATTTCGGCGATACACAACTTACCGAATGGCTATCGAGACAGATGGATGAAGCCATTCGAACTGGGGATATTGAAGGTATCGTCTTGGCAGGCATCACCGATCCCATGGTGGATATTCTAGCCAAATATGTGGAGAAATTTAAGGACTATCAGACTCCAATCCTAATCATGTCTTTCTGCTACCCTAGATACATCGAGGATTTCCGCTGCGGTGCCTGGAGGAAGGAGTACCGAGACTATTTGCAACGTTACAAAAAATACATATTACGCGTCAAGTTTGAACAGCAATCAACGATCAAAAGTCGACTTAGGGATGGGACACCTGTCATTAAAGCTCCACCGCGGCAGGTAACAATACGATGTCTCAATTGCGATGCTCAAAGCGCCAACGATCTAAGAAATTCGGGTGCTCCTCCAACTATTGCGCCGGGAAGCTTCTCTATTACAGCAGATGAGCGTAATCCTTTGATGGCTACGGGAATTAATGCAGGGCTATGCTGCCCAAAATGTGGCTCACATCTTAGTCGCTGTGCAGTGTGTATGGAGATTGTTGGAGTGCCTCGATCTGATCGGCCAGAACAGTCAAGTGATCCGGCTACTCGTCGCATGGCAAACTTTCCAACATTCTGCCTCAAGTGTAAGCATGTAATGCATATGGATCATTCCGTTGCTTGGTTCGGTAGGCATCTGGAGTGTCCAGTACCGGAATGTCAGTGCCAATGTAATCAGAGTCCGAATCAACAAAGGGAGATTGAATGAAATAGCTCTCCTTCCAAAAACATATTTGGAATATCCGGGACCTCTTCCTGTCCCCTTTGCAATCGGGATTTTGACACGGCATCAGACAAAACCATCGTTCGACCACATTGACTAATCTGACGTGGAAAATTCGAATCCTGAGGTTTTAGTCAATATGATGGGTTTGATGACCGAAAACCGCATTATCTCATTCTATCCTGCGTGGGCTTGCCACTGCTTGTAAATTATGAGCTCTTTAGGAACAAAAATGTTCCGACGAGTCCTGAGAAGTGTATGATTTTAAAGTTATTTCGATTGCTTATTGCTAGTCAAAGAAAGTCATTTCCAAGATTTCATGCATGTACTTTATGTGCTATATAGATAGAAGTATAGTCAATGGATATATTCTCATATTCAGAATCTTAGATAACTGGATCTGTTAGATAGAGTCCTCGCTTTGTATAACAGGATATAGGCTTAAAAGATTTGTTATTCTTTAAATTCTGCATTTTTAATAACAACTAAATACTTATAGTTATCGTTATTACTTCTACAACAACTGAGCTAGCTATCTTCCCCCTTTCTGGGAGATTGCAGAAGAGCTCGCCATATTTAAGGACCTTATATTTAGGAGTGTCTCAGGTTTATGTNCCCCCCCCGCGACGAATTGCAATCCCGAATGCATAAAGATCCTCGCACCAGAGCACTTTCTCACCCCGTCCAGATTGACACATCCCTTTGTATTTATCGATTTCGTACTCCGTAATATACTCCTTTTCTACTTTCTCTACCGCCGGTGATCCAAGACCCTAAACGCTAAAGTCATCAATATCCGTTCCTCCATGATACAATTGCCACCCATCTTCTTAAAATAATGAAATCAAAAACTCCTAGGAATATGCATGAAGAGCCGGCTTTTCGACATTTTATGGGAGACATTCCATTAACAGCTATCCGCGTTGTCTCAAGAACCCCATCAAGAACCCGGCGAGACCTTTTCTATCCGTAGACGTGGTCATAGACTTGATGAAATCCGTTCCATCAATGCCCATGGATGGGAAGAAGGAGCTCTGGAGATGTTGTATGAACATATCACCTGTTTTGGTATAAATGACCTGCTCTAGACCAGCAATTTCGTTTAGAACCTGCCTCGCCTGAGCATCTGTTGCCGGTTTGAACTCGGGCTCTTGAAGTACCTCCCAGCAAATGGGATGAAATCTTTGAATGAGGAAGTGGTCAAACCCTGGGAACTTAGGAGAAGGAGGGACTGCTGAAGGGGTATGCTGAGCTCCAAGGTTTGCAATATTAGGACCACCCCAGAGATCTGCCATCCGGGCTAGAACAGAGAATGCGAGGCGACTGGCGGCAAGATTGCCTGTGCCATGAGTGACCATCCTTGCAAGAGTGGCAACAGAGACAACCAAAGGATCNAAAAAAGTTCTGATTAGCATCGCTGACAAGGACATCTCCAAGATCATTATTCAGAATGATCTGAATAAATGTTAGATATTCCCGTCTAAGCTCTGCTAGTTGGATTTCGTCATCAGTTCCAGTAATCGGTTCTGCTAAACCATTGAAAACTCTTTGTAGAAGTGGAGTGAGGATCGAGTCAAGAACACTGGATATCTCTCCCTTGAAACCGAACACAACTTGGTCCAGTAGACGAAGGAACATTGCCATCTCGTCTTTAGAGGAACTTTGGGACAGAAGCCCATCAATCCAACGGGGAAGTAGTGGAAGGATACCAATCCCTAAGACACCCATGAGTCTAGAAAATGAAGCTCTCGCTGCTGTGCGAACATCGAATGACGAATTCAGGGATTCAAGGGCAATTAATATGGCCTCAGCAGCCCGAGCGAACTCATCGGAAATTTCCGTCTTGGGTGCATTGTTAATCGTTGCAGCATTGCCAGGCGTCCAATCTGAGAAGCCATGAGCAAGTGTCCCAAGAGCCATTATAACATGATGAATCTGTAGAACTGCTTGAGAATCTCCTGATTTGGCAGCTGGTAGACTTCTTTCGATATTAGAAAATAGAGGCTCCATGATTGACCTCGCGAATAACACTTGTTTTTCAATCGGTGTAGCAGTAGTAGAGGAGATGCAGCCAATAGCTTCAAACAGGAAAAGTTGGCCATTGAAGGTAGCATCCGCAGAATGATCGCTTTCATCAGATGACATATCATCATCTGCTGATTCCTCTTTAGGAAGCTCTGCCTTGATTGGGAGCAAGTCGCTAATAGATTGAATCACAGTCTCAGCAACATTACCAACGCGAGTTCTAAGGTGCTTTACGAAACGGTGGAAGAGGTACCAGGACCGTGTTCTAACTCTAATGTGGTCATGGTGGACAAGGTGAACGAAATGTTCCAGAACAGGTGGTATAAACTCAACATGGTTCTCGAAAAAAGAACAGTAACGGACACAAATCTCCATATACTGTAGCTGAACTGCTGGATGAGAAAAGGATGCAATACCTCGATATTATTAGCACAGAAGCTACTCGAAAATATGCTCACAAACTCACCGGACTGGACCATCTTCGACATCATTTCAATCAAACGCTCAGCTGCCACACTAGAGGGCTGGCTTTTGGCATACAGTCCACTATTAGGGAGAGTAAGCTCTCCAAAAAGGTACATTTCGTGTAATGCAAGATCAAGGTCACGCCAATCCATCTGGCCATTATTATCTTCAAGTTGCTGGAATGTGCTTCCCACAACATTGCTAAGAATTTCCACATAAAGCGGCTGATCAACAGCTGCAACACTTTTTTGAAGAACTTGTAGTCTCTTCCTTAGTTCCTGAAATTCTGCTTCGTCGGTTTGTTCGTCTTCATGTCCCCATCGCATTGTTGAATCGTATTTCATCTTTAGAATTATAGCATTGAGGATTGGAGGGAGCATAGCAGAGTATGCTGGCGGGAGTTGTTGAGCTTTTCGAAGGAAAGTAAGAAGATCAGTTAGAGATGGAATGACTGTAGAGCAAATTTCATCATATTCGTCGGAGAAAAATCGTAGTACAAATGGAAGAAAGTCGTGGAGTAGTGGCTCGGCCCGGACTCGAACTTCGGTATCTACCTGAGGATCCTCGAGAATCTTGACAAGATCGAACATGACATTGTTGACAAGCTTTCCAATCGCCTCTGCTAAGTCGGTATCATAGGTAGATGCCCATCTAAAATCCTTCAGGGAAGGGCTTTCAATGATCTGAGCGACAAAATCCTTTAAGTTCAAAAACTCCATCATGCTCAGTTTGTCGGCAGGTTTCATCTTTTTGGCTACAATCTCCGTGAATGCGTCAATAGCAGCATCTCGCCCTTGATCCTCTAACCCATCCGGATTTGGGCGGCCCATCAGCTGGAAAAGTAGACTCAGGGTATCTTGATTAACAACTAATGAAATATCAATCCAGCTAACCCATTTACCAATAACTTTAAGACACATCTCCACAACCGGGTCTCCCTTCTCTTGACCATATCGGGCGAGAATCTGCTGCCACGAGGCTGCAACCCTTTGGACATCTCGGGCTCGTAGGAGATCTTTCAGTTCGGTATTACGTTTTGTTTCTTCAGAGGACCGAGGAACAAGCACGTCAGCGATCTCATCATGGATGGAGCTCAAAATTCGCAGGTAAAGCATAATGCCAGCATGGTTGTCCATAGAACCATCATTTTGGCTGCTGGTCAAGGTCAAAATATCCTGAAAGAATGTTTCCCATCCTTGCTTATATAATATCACGAATAAAAACGTCAAGGTTTGTGTGAGCTTGTTTTGAAGACTTGATGGATCGACTTCGTTGTGGGCTCCTACTCCATATGTCCGCTTGACATAGTCCCACAAATTTTCCTTCAGAAAGCCAATGTTTTGAGCATCCAGCTGTTGAGTCTGAATAGCATTGCTGATCACATCTAGTGATACTATGCGGATAATTTCAGAAGCTTTAGGCGTCCTTGTAAAGAGAGCGAGGCAGGCCTCCCTGCCCGAAGGATCGGATCGAAGTTGATTGAGGAAGTCGAATGCCTGGGCTTTCAAGTTCTGGTCCGAATCCCGGCTCCAGGCTATCTCGATAGCATTTTCTACCTATTTAAAATATCTAATTAACATGTGCTCGAACAGGATTTGAGCTTGGAGGATCCTTCTGCCTTTCCCCAACTGGGGGGGGGGGGCTCAATCTACAGGCGGCTTGAAACAGTAATGATACGACCTATCAACGTACCTGAATATCCATGACTACTCCTCCGAGCACAAAGGCTCAGAATCAAACTTGGAATCAGTAGATCTCCTTGTTATTTGTAAATTCTGCTGCTATGTGTCTCGCAGCAGTAGAGATGTTGTACCGGGCATAGCTCCCCTCAGGCTACCGGATCATTATTGCCAAGGCGGAAAATAGGATGAGGGTGTGGAGTCTGATGTCAAAGAAAAATTTCTGTAATTTCCGGATCGAGTAAAAGTTCTAAATTTTATAGCGCTTTCTCTCACGGCATGCAAGAAGTGACGTTTGTTGGTCTGGGGTTGTTGATGAGCTGTTACACTGTCTGTGGGAGAACCCCACCATCATCCAAAAGTGCGGTCTGTTTCGCCAAGGGCAAAAGTTCAGCCTTCTGTCTGTGACCTCAACCGTGGTCGCTGAGGCTGCACGTGCCCCATCACCTCGGCTGAGAAAAGTAATTGGAAAGCTTCAGGCATTAGTTTCCAACGTCCGAGTCCCACTACTTCTACCGCCTCGATGTCGCGTGCCCCTAGCATAATGAAAACAAGGAGGATTAAGAGTACTAGAATATGCATAGCTTTTAGTAGAGCATGTACCGGCTGCCTATACTACGTCTGTGCTGCGTACTAATAACATGATTTATGGCTTACATAGGATAAGATCCGTGAATTGTTAGTTCAAAAATGCTTGGTGACTGGTTTTAACACATTGATAATTCTGAATTTTCTTGCATTCCAATTCGTTCACCCTATACAACATGAAGTAACTGATAATNAAAAAACGCCTGCAATGAGAATCTATCCATCCCTTCTATCAGACGCCATATTCTGGCGTGAATACAAACCTGAAATAGCTCTGATGCATACATACACTCCAACGAAAAGGACCGCTGCAATTACCAGGAGATCAAATGGGATGAACACTGCTGCAAGCAGCACCAACATGCCCAGTTTGCGTAACCACTGCAGATCGTCGTCTGATATTTGACTGCCTCCTGCTCTTCCTGCTCTTCCTGCTCCCTTCCACGTGCTGTTTGCTCTTTGTGACTTCGAGGACTTGCTATACTCGGACGGAATATAGTCATCTTCCTCACTTTCCGCATCTCATTGGAAAGAGAAACCGCCAGGGAAACCTTGGGGACCTCGCGATCTCCCCTGACCTGGCATGGCACCGAAACTGTGGAATCCTCCACCTCCACCACCACCTCCCATTTGAGCTCCGAACATTTGCATAATGATTTCTGGGTCGATATTCATGCCACCCATTCCACCACCTCCTCCAAAGCCTTCCATAGGATCAACGAGATCCTCTCCGCTATCGTAACGTGCTCGTTTCCTTTACAAAAGTTAGTATAGCAATTCATGTTAAAATGCTGTGAGGCTACTCACTGTGAATCGCTCAGCGTCTCGTAAGCCTCTCCAATATCCTTGAATCTCTCCGCAGCTTCTGGATCATCCGGGTTTTTATCAGGATGATGAATAATAGCGGCTTTTCTGTATGCCTTCTTAATAGCATTTTCATCCGCATCCTTATCCACCCCGAGAATCTGGTAATAGTCCTTTCTCTTGCTCTTCTTCAGCTCAATTTCTGCTTTTCTTATCTCCTTTGCAATAGTTGCATCATTCGGATCCTGCTCCTGTAGTGACTTGAGTTCACGGACGGCTTCCTCCCAATTGCCGGATTGGCCAAGAGCATTAGCCTTTGTCTTCTTAGCTTTCGTGTATGATGGATCCAGCTCAAGAGCACTTTCACAATCTTTGATTGCATCCTTATAGTTTTTGAGCTTAATTGAAGTCATGGCTCGGTTTTGAAGGAGTTTTGCGTTCATGCTTCGGTTCAGGGGATCAACGCCCAATGCTTCAGTATACTTACCCACAGCTGATTGCCAATTTTTAGCTTTGAAGAGGTCGTTGCCTTCAGTCTTCATTCGATCAAGTTTGGTGACCATTTTGAGATATTTTGCGGCGTCACGATAATCGGGATCACAGTTCAACGCTTGCCGGAAATGCTGGATAGCCTTCTCGTTCTCACCTTGGGCATAAAGAGCTCTGCCTCGCAGAACCAACGCCTCGGGATCCTTGCTATTCTGTCGCAGCAGTGAAATAGCAATGTTTTGTGCTTCTCCGAGAGAATTCACATCACCCATCTTCAAATTTGCATCTCCCCTCATCAACTGCCATTTTCTGGGCTTAGGTGCACCAATACCAAGATATTTCTCTGCCTGGTCTAAGGAGTAGATAGCCATAGACCCAGTAATGCCATCTTTTAAAGAGTTCTCGGCAAGCGTGATTTGTTGCAACATCGTTTTCGCAGGAGCCATGTCCTTTGTAGAAGGAGCGGGTTGCATGCGGCTATATGTATCAAGAGCCTCTTGTGGACGTCCTAACATGGTATATATGCGGGCCAGCCGCAGCAGGATCTTTGGGTTGTTTGGTTCCAGCTCGTCAGCACGTACAGAATCTTCCAGGGCAAAGCCATATTGTCCAGCAGAGATATATGCTGCTGCACGGTTGTTCAAGTATGTTGCGGATGAAGGTTGAGCTTCCACGGCTGTAATGAAAGGGCAAAAGTCAGCTTTGGCTTTAGGTATTGAAATATGGGTCTCTTGATTCTACCTTTGGTGTATTCTTCAATGGCCTTCCAGTATTCCTTTGCTTTATAATGCTTGTTACCTGCTGCCTTGAAAGCCTCTGCATCCTCTGCGGTAGGAGGACTAGTCGGTGTAGGACTTGTCGGGTTGGATTTGTGCGGAGGTGGAACTGGAGCGTCACTTGCAGCAGCAGTCCCATTGACTCCGTTCGTCTTTTGCTGATCCAAGGAACTTCGTGAATTTGCCGGTGGCGGGGTCGATGTAGCAGCACCATTTGGAGCCTCGGAGTCGATATCCATCTTGTCCGACATGGTGGAAAGGGCTGATAACCTCTTCAGCTCCTCCGGGGGCAGGTTTAACGGGTGCGTGTCTCGGTCGTGTGAATTTGAACCCTTCTTCCCAAATATTCGGCTGCTTCGAGGAGATGCTGACTCGCCCTTGGAATTATCGTCCTTGGCCTTCCGGGAGGTTGCTTTTTTGATGGGGGATTTGGACCTAGGAGAGTCGGGGGATTGGTGGTCACCTGCGGGAGTCTCTTTTGATTTTTTAGTGGGCGACTTGGAGAAGAAGTTCATTTGAGAGATAGTTCCCGTCGGCAATGAAGCTAAAAAGTTAGGTGCCGGTCGCGGTTCTGGGTCGGATGGCTTTCAGAGAATCGAATCGTTGCGGCCTCAATCCATGCACCTGCAATTGGTTTTCTGGGCCCAAAGTCGGACGGTCTGAGAACGGTCTGAGAGCACTCAAAACGACGTGCGACGGGCAGGCAAAAAGGCAAACAAATATGAGACAAGAAAGGCAGACAAGAAAGGATTTAAAAACAACAAACAGATGCCGAAGCGCTCTTCAGAGGGGATTTGGAGAAGGGCTTATTATTCTTCATTGGGGCGCCTACGGGATCACGAATTATTCAATTTGGCAGGCTGGTTAATCAACCTAGCCCCCTGGCAAAAAGGTTGCCGGGCCCTTCTTGGTGGCTGCAAATTTTTGGGACTGGCTCTTCTGGAAGCTTCCAGCATTATTGGCAGCAGCGCAGCCTTGTCTGCTTTTGTGTCCATCGCTCTCCAAGTAATAAGTGGACCTTGCCATCAACATAAACATAGCGCCGGTAATAATGCAAAGTATTGTGCAAGAGCGCATTGTGATAGTTAATAGGCTATGGTTACATCAACATCAACAACAACTCCCGATAAGCAATTCCATTCACGCAAGAGCGATCGGTGGTGAAAAATCCCCAGTGACATGATTACAATGATGCTGCTGCAATGTTTCTGCCTTCCGCTTCAGCCTCGCGCAATTATAGATACAAGTACGCATTAATTAAGTCAAGGTTTCCCATCTAAACTTATCCAATATCCCTAACAACCCAGCATTTGCTCGTTATAATGTCGCCGTAATTAGAGCTACCTACTCCTCCTAAACGCCTTCCATGCTATATATATCTAAACAAACACAACTCCACCATCGAGCTCCAGAACGCCTTTGTGTACCGCTATACTTGTCTTGTTATCTCAAGAACACCGGAACACCGTAAACACACAATGCTGCGCCATTCAAGTACCGTAGGTTACATGCCTCCCTTCCCTTAGCAACGGCTTCAACCAATGAAACATTCGTTTCCATAGGCGGGCCTGCTTCTGCCTTCTTGTCGTGTTTTACCCGCCGTGGTCCCTCTCCTGCCTTGTCACTACCTCCCCTAAACAAACCCCAATGCTCAAGTGTGCATTTAGCAAACCGATCGACATCCTTATCGGTGACATCCCACAAGGTGGCAACCAACGCTGGACAGCCAGCATGCATATAGTTGATTGCTGGGCCGTAAGGCTCGAATTCACCGGCATCAGTGAGAGCTCCACTGCTACAACCCATGAGCATCGTAACTGCACACCTCTCCAGTTTTCGGATCTCTCTTGCCCTGATATACTGCGCACCACTTCCGTGGCCAAAGTATAGGAAGACATCCTTCGATTCCAGGCTTTCCTTGATTTCACTTTCGGACGGTTCGCGTTTGATAATCCCGTCCCACCCGTTCAACCCCCGAAGCGTCTTTTCGAATGTGGCTTGGGTTGATTTAAGATCTCCTCCAGGATTAAGAAGGTACGATCCGCTGCTTCTGTCGACATAATGCCTCTCTCCATTGTCCGCTCCGTGCTTCCGTTGCTCTAGAATACGGTCTCTGAGACATCCAAGGGAGGGTAATCGTGAAACTGGGTAGCCATCCATGCAAGGAAGCGACTCCCATGGGAATGCATGGAGTGCTTTGTCCAAGATCAAGACTGTATGTCTCTGCTGCTCGCTATTAGAATCATCTCGGATAGCATCATGATAACAGCGCAGAGCCTCCTGTGTCTCTACGAGGATTGAATCCACATCGATCTCGTCATATGCATTGAACTCTCCATGAAATTGGAGAACATCAACTATAAAGTAAAGCAAGTCATTGAGCGGCTCACTTAAATCACAGTCTTCAGAAGGATCTCCTAATCCTATAAAGAGATCCAGAATCCTAGCGTCCAGGGAGACCCGATGGTTTGTGCTTTTTTTGGCGGTCTGTCGTCTTGAAGGCAAATATTTGTCCAGAATATTCTGGAAAGTTTTTTGAAAGCTTGCTAATAGATCCTGACGTCGTTCGACTTGTGAAAATACTCCTCGAAACCCTCCCAACCAAACTCTCTCTATGTTCTCAAGAAGGTCTTTAAGACGTGCATCTAAATCTTCGCGTTCCTCCCACCACGCAGCTTTGGCGCCTTTTGCTGTCATGTCGCGTGCATCATGAGCACTCTGATTAGTGAGATCAATAATGTCGAGTAATTCAGAACGGCCTTGTTCGAAATCAAAGACCTCCTCATCTGGATCCAGGGCACTATGCCTGGTCAATGGAAGTCGTAAAACGAAGGGACTATGACCGGCTTGCAGTTTCGTTATGGTGAGCTCCTGGAGACTATCGCTCAGAGACATCGATATAACCGTCCAGGAGCTGGGAATAATATCAACATATTCTTGTTGAAATTGAGATGCGTTATAACACTCTTCAAGATTGGATGTCAGATCTGATGGCAGCGAACTTGGCCAAGAAGAACTATCCATATTTTGTTTTGAATGTTGATCAATCAGAATTGCGTTGCGCTCCCTTCGAAGAGCAAGAGTTCTTGCAGTTTCTATTCCTTGTTAAACCATGACTGAGAAGACAAGGACTAATAACATACCTAAGAAGCAATTGGCTAAACCGGGGTTAGCAAGCGGTTTACCCTTACTCGTAGTGGCGGAGAGTAGAATAGCAAGACTATTTAATAACGATGAAATGGTATGAATGACGGAGATAGGGGCAATAGTCAAAGCTCTTGAATGAACTGTTGTAAGAATATCATGAACTTGGCATAGCTTGTCGAAGAAACCATCATGAGCAGGGCTCACTGGCGCAGCTGTAACTTTGCCTCTTTTAGATGTTGTTTTCNTTTTTTGTGGAAGATGATTTTGTAAGGTGCAGTCGGTCTCCGTTGGCCCCCTCACTCTGGCAGGAATCAGACACTGATGGATATGAGATAGTAGAATCCTGTAAGGACCCATACACAGGATCGCCGTTGAGCTCTTCTATGCTATGGAGTAGCAAGTGTTTTGCCATCACAATGCCTTGATCGAAGGCATCTGCTGGCATATCTGAACAACCTTCAGCCTTGCGTAAAACTTCCAATGCTTCGTCACACCGCTTCAAAAGCCCTAGAGCTTCAGCTTTTCTACGAAGCATGAGGGAATATAGAGAGGCTATCTGTGGGCATTCCGCAATTACAGACGCGGTTGATTCTATAACTGGTTTGGCCTTTTCAACTACACGTTTTGCGGCAGGCTTCCTTCCTGCTACTGCCCTACGACCAGCTGCAGTTTTCCGTTTCGGAGCTTGGGCAACCTTTGTTCTCTCCGGAAGGGTCATTTGAGGGAGGAGAAGCCGGTCGATTGAGTCAATGAAATCTGCACTTCTCAGATTAAGAAGTATCCTTTCGGCTTCTTCGTAAGCTGCTACCTCAGCATCATAATCTCCTTGCTTTCCATTAAGACGGCCCATATAGTATGAGAGGATGGCTGTGAAATAGCTCTTTTCTTCCATTGCACAGAATTCCTTTGATTCCATTAAAAATTCTGCGCTTTTCTCCAAGTCTCCCGCTCTTAACCAGGCGTTTCCTAACAATCCAGAACCAAAGGCAACATATAATGGTGATCTAAGCTCTTTCACGACCCGGAGAGCTTGATCAGAATAATATACTGTCTCTTGAAACATCCCATGATGGGCATAGAGGTTGGATAAGTTGGAAAGGCTTCGGAACAGAGGACGAATTAAAACCCAAAATTCAGATCCACTGGTTCGGAACTGAGAGTTTTGGGCTGGAGCAGAATGAGGAATAGTCAATGTCGACAAACTTAATTGAGATACCTCTTCTGTCAGCTTCTCCAACTCTGTCATAGGAGAAGCAGTTGCCGAAGAAGCTTTATACTTGGATTGCTCCTCTATTATTGACCATGCATGACGTAATAGTCGAACGGATTGTTTAGCATGAGTGAGCGCAGCTTCTGGAAACCCCTTTTGCAAAGCTAGCATCGAGTAGATTAGAAACGCATTGGAAATAAGCTGGTGTTTTACGATCCTCTTTTGTGCTGTTTTTGACCCCAAGGAGCATGGTGAAGATCCTCCCTGCATAAACAAATCCTTCGCACACAAAAGATGTTCCTCACTATTCTTTATTAGCATAGCTGATAAAATAATTCAACAAGACTAACCATTTTTTGGTATTTCCTACAGTGAGGAAATATTCTGAGTAGGATAACTGTAGCTGAACCTGTGCCTGGAGACTGACTCCGCTGTGACTGGAGAGACTATCGGCTTTATCTAACGCTCTAGCCGTCCTCTCTGAATATCCTAAATGCAACCATTGCATTCCAAGTTTTATAAAGCTCCAGACTGCGTCATCTGCACTTCCTGGATCACTCCTGAGCTCATTCAGACTTGTGATAAGTTGTAGTACTGCTACAGCAACAATGTCCAGTCCTTTCATCTGCATAAAATCGGCAATTCCCTGCAAATGTAACACAAGACTTGCAACATCTTCAATTTGCTGTTCCAACACTTGACTTTTTTCACATCTGTCATATATCGAATACCATAGAGAGAGACTTCTTTTCAGAATCTCTATACTTGGCTGCTCCCGCCGAAGCTCTTTAAGCGTAGTCAAGAGAGCTTGAAAATGATATTGATAGCATTGGAGGCCTACATCTCTGCTGCTGTCAAGTTCCAGGGTGCCTGTTTGATTGGAGACCATATCATCTTCCGTTCCTTCAATACTGTCTTGGTTAAAGTGAGATTGTATTGAAAGAAAAGAAGTGATTGCTCGGAGTCTCCGAATGGGAAACTGTTTTTCATCATATATGGCAAGTAGAGATTGAAAAATGTGCCGTTCTAGAGAGGCAGTATCGCTTGACCTATCGAACGAAAGCACCTTCAGTTGATATTCGAGAATAACGCCTTTTTCATCAGCAGTCCATGTCTTATCAACATCCTGGAACTGTGAGGCTAGTCCCGTATGTTTTGCCATCATTTTTATAAGCGATTCAACCGTTCGAGCCAGAGCTATTGTATCCTCACTCTGCTCCCAGGCGCTTTGGAGGGATTGAGTAGCGGCGGTGCTGGCAACGGCAGCTAAAGCACCGCCATCAATAATTTCATCCCGAAGTATAACAAGAGTCTTGAATGATTCATCAAATCGACTAGCTTTCTTATAAATGCCGGCCATCCGCTCTAGCTTAGTAGTGAGGTGGGCCAAGTTCCTCTCGTATCGAGGTCTTGAGCTAATACAGTCAATAGACCTCTTTAAAGTCCGCAGATGCTGAGAGTCTTTCACAGTGGTATCTCTAAACATGGTAATATGCTGGGCATAGTAAAGATTAGAAATCCTGATATAAGGCGAAGTAGTAGCCTCTCCATTGTTTGGAGTGACCGCAGCTGGTCCAATTCGGTCAAGCAGGCATAGGCAATCCTGTAGGAGAGAGTCCGTCAGGTCCCATGTCAGCCTACCTTCACCCAGTAGCACCTTTGTTAGAAACAGTGCCGAATCAATTCCATGGAAAGCTAATTTCGTAATGAATTGGCGTCTTTGTTCAAAACGGATAATCTCTCTTGCTGGAGAGCCGGCAGGTGGAACGCTTCCAAGATACCTCAGAGACAATCGTGGACAAAGAAAAACAAGCGACTCGCACATTTGACGGAGGCCAGCAGTTAAACCTTCTATTGTCTTGGCTGCTGTCGTTGAATACCCTTTGGCAAGAATGGCGATTGCTATCCTTCTTACTGTGGACACTTCAGTGAAAAGGTCGTCAATATCTGATACTTGCCCCTTAAAAGGCCGCTCCAGACCCTCTAACAGTGCCAGCATTCGTTCTTCCGTATCAGGAACTATCGGTACGCCTCGAAGGCTGAGTGCAACTAATCTCGCCGTATTAGCATAATATTTCGCTGTCGAGTCGTCAATTGGCGCCTGTAACAATTGTAATTTTTCTATCCAATCCTTTGTTTCCTTTAGGCAGCTAGCTTCCTGGGAGAGAGTGCAAAGTAACTGGTATACACCTCTTAAAATCGGCTCTGAACCAAAATTGAACGTCGTATCATATCCAGAAATTGCATGTTGTAGAGCACTGAAATTTGATGATGTGATTTCATATGCTTTCAAAGCAGCACATTTGTTCCGACGTACAAATGCCGAAAGACATCGGAGGAATGGATCCAAAATGTCCTTGGAAGGGTCTCCTTTATGTCCAGCCAGTTTCCACCACGATAGACGAGTGAGAAGAGAAATACATTGGAATTGGAAGGCAATATCTGGACTAACGCTTAGTTTTGAGTCTAAAGC
This sequence comes from Scytalidium lignicola, assembly GCA_002812745.2. NCBI lineage: Eukaryota > Fungi > Ascomycota > Leotiomycetes > Scytalidium > Scytalidium lignicola. The sequence goes on from NCSJ02000299.1 coordinate 43,720, forward strand.
AACTGCATCTTCCGCCGTTGAAATACTAGGGCTTAAAGATAATGTTAATTCTGAAAGGCTCTGTACTTGTCGAACTATTTTCTGAGTCTGAGTCTGGCTTGCTCCATTTACCGCAACTTGAAGTAGGTTTATAGGCGAGGATGGATGAGATAACTGTAAGAGCGGCAGAGTTGCTTCGATAGTCTCATTCTTGCGACAAGAAGTCATTAGCCTTAGGGCCTGTAATTGAGTAGTAATCGCAAGCCCTAGCTTGCCTCCTGTCAACTCAGCGTTTGAGAAATCCAGCAGTTCCACAAGATCGTGAGCTTTAGCTGAGGCTCGAGCAGGCTTTTTAGTGGCAATTGGTTCGGAATGAGAATCGAGTATCTGTTTTAATATCCGAAGCTCTTTCATAGCTAAATCATCTAATCCGAGAGCAATGAGCTTTCCAATCAACACCGACATTCCGTTCTCTATTTGCAAAGTTGGTAGGTCAACCCCGGACGATTTTGAGGCCTGTAATGCTCGCAGGCAGGAAAAGGCAATCCTAGCGCATTCCGCAGTTGCTCTTTGTCCAGCAGATATTGATGTTCCCGAGAGTAAACTATCCGAAGAGTCTGAGATGTTTGGTGCAGTAGACACTCGATTGAGAGACCGTGGTTTCAATGGCGATCGAACTTCTGACTTTGACCGTCTGCGACAACTTCGAACAGAGTCCTTCATTGGATCTTTTGAGGATGTTTGGCTTCGAACTACCGGTAGCGCCTTGATAGCTTCGCTGAGCGATTTGAGTGTCGCATTAATAACTTCTGTTGCAAGTATTGACCTCTCTCTGGCTGACAAAAGTTCTCCATGGTATTCTTTGCCATCTCCTTCTGCCGCCCTGCTTCTAGGCCTGGACGCTGGCCGTTTTATAGTCTTCGTCTTTAATCCCGAAGCGGGTTTTTTCGTATTTCTTGGGTTTGGATTAGTTTCTGCAGACGTCTGGCTATGCTTTGGTAATAAGAAGTCGGCAAGTAATGTTGTGGTCTCTGGTGTACATGTTGTAGTCGAGGATACAGCAATACGGATCACATCCGTACTAAGCTGGGAGATAGCCATTCTTGTACTGAAGTTTGGCAAAAGGGAGATGGACCGGCTGCATGCATGTACATTCGATCTCTTCTTGTTTAAGCTTCATGAATAATGTAAAACCCTATATTCAATGTCGTCGTCTATGTTCAATTGCTAGTCTGGAACTTGAGCGCGGCCGTAACCACAGCAACGATTGTCGGCGAAATGTGATGGGAAACTCCGATCGAAAATTCCTGGGCAGATGCGAATCGGGGACTAACTCCTCTAGCAAACCCCTCGCGATATTGATTCACTTGTCAACTGTCTACCAATTAATCTTGATGCAGTACAAGATGAGTATATCAATTCCGCTCAGACGATTTCTTTTGGCTCCACCAGGCGTTCGCGCTCTATTCCTAAACCAAAGAACGTTTCCATCTCCACCAGCCATACGATACTCAACGCAGAGTGTGATCCAACCATCTTTTTGGAAATCTTTGATTCCAAAACCACTACGAAAAAGCTCATCTCCTTCCAAAACTACGAAGAAGGCTAAGTCAAAGGAATGGAATCCTGCGACATTTTTCATATGGATATTCCTTTTTATTGGGTCCATGTCTATTCAAATGATTGCATTGCGGCAGGACTTTGCGAACTTTAGCAGGCGTGCCGACGCAAAAATCGGATTGCTAAAAGAAGTGATAGAGAAGATACAGAATGGAGAAGATGTGGATGTGGAGGGGCTTTTAGGCACAGGTGATAGGGAGAGGGAGAAGGAGTGGGAAGAAGGTAATCTCTCCTACTATTTTGTCAACCACAAACTCACCAGCAATCCTAGTATTACAAGAGATCGAACGTGAAGATCAAGAATGGGAAGATGCAAAACGGAGGAAACCACGACATGGTGATAATTCGGCTAACCCTGAGGCGCCGCAAGTAACATCTTCACAAAATGTCCACATCAAACAGGATGGAAGACATAGACCAAAGACAAACGCACCTCCAGGGTTTTATTAGTTCGTCAATATTATGTTCTATATGTTTTAGTACAAATCAGTTGCTAGTCTATGACAGGAACCCTTTATATACCCCTCCATTCATATACTGCTCATCCGGCTCGCTCGTGGTGTCCTTTGGTGATCAAACCAATCGTTCAACTGTTCAACCAGGCCAGGTAAGACTTTGTCTGTTGCCATTTCAACCCTAACGCCAAATTCTCCTTCTTGAGCTGATGGTAGACCTTGGAAGAACGCATCCTCTCCCCTGACACCACCGAGGTTCAAGATTCCAATTGGCATGCCCCTATCCATGGCTCGTCTCGCAAGTCTCCACGCCGAGTATGTAGCCAGAGATGATCCCATAACCAGCAGCCTTCCAGATGCATCGATTGCTTGTTCAGCCGCCCCCTTCACTTTCGGAGCTATGCTCTCTCCAAACATTACCACCGCAGGTTTAAGTATTCCAGCTGTGCTCGAAGGCTTCCAAGCACCGTCTTGATCAACCTCGACCGTAGTCTTCGTCCCATCAGGTGTAGTTGGCGGGTTCGCCAAACAATGAGGGCAAGCAGGATATCTAAAGGTAGAGTATTGAGCACCAGGAAGATCTACATCACCATCTGGGTTCGTCTTAATCCCCCTCGCACGACGCTCCTCTGGATTCTCTGTGCTCAGTGCTCCCGAGGCGAGCGCTTCTTCTAGGAAGGCCGCCCATGCCGGATTTAACCTGGCAAGGTATTCTTGGAATTCCTCACGAGGCAGTTCACTGTGACAATTGACACAGATCAACGCACGAAGGTACCCGTGTAGTTCAAGAGTTGGGACACGCGGATGGGCAATTGAGTGGAACGAGTCAACATTTTGCGTGATAACGCTCCTCACAATACCTAGAGCGCCTAGATCTCCAACAGCATAGTGTGCAGCATTTGGCTTCGCGTTGCGCAGATGAGGCCATCCCAAGAAACTGCGTGCCCAATATCTCCTCCTCGCCTCGTGTTTCTCTAGAAATTCATGGTAGTAAATTGGGCGATACGTCTTGTTCACCCTGTATGTGCCATTTTTGCCGCGGTAATCAGCAAGTCCTGAAGCCACCGAGATACCTGCCCCAGATAGTATCACCGTTGATTGCGGATCGGAGGATCCTGGATGCAGGAATGGAGAAGGTGGGGCTGTAAGGAAGGACGATAATGCTGCGATGGCACCAGTTGCCGTGTTAGCATTGCGTGGGATAATACTTGGTGCCGGAAGTAGACCCGTGTAGGGAATTCTCATAAGAGGGCTTTGCATTATTATCACAAGACATCGAGCTGGTCCTGATCAACGAGGTTGAGTTTAAGGACCTGACTGCATTGGATCTGCGTGTGGGGCATCGGCGGCCTCCAATCCAAGCCATCCATGCAAATATGTAGCTAACCGCGTTCCCGTGGTTCCGCACGATCAACCATTTTGGATACGGTAACGTTTGCATACATTTTTTTTAATAAAACTTCGCAGCAAGCCCGCCAGCTCTGCAATATCCACGAGACATCCGATTCGCATGCACCCGCTCTTCCCTAAGCGTTGCTCTTCCTGGAGGTCACAGGTTCGGCCATCCAGAGGTACTGTCCTGACGCACTGGTCGCCTTCGCACCTCCAGATTGATTGATGTCGTTCCGCTGTGCACCCAGAGGGACGCGCTCGTTAAAGCCTGTCGCGCTCAGTACGGCCTCCTGGTTGAAGACACATCAACCACAACTCCATCCTCACCAAACCCGGATTTTGCGGACTGCTGCTTTTGCTTCTGCGACTGTTCGTCCATGTAAACAAGCATCCCACTTTCCAGGACAAAATTTCCCTTACTTTCAATCATATACAAATAATTACGCTGCTGGAATCCGTCCAACAATGGCTGCTCTCTCACAAACGCAGACACGCGCCCACATGGGCCACTCCCACCACCACCATCACCATGATAATACATATCTAATCTCATCTAATAAGAAGGATGCCGGCGTTCGCATAACACGAATTGGTCTTTACTCGAATCTCGGCATGGCAATAGCAAAAGGAGTAGGTGGTTATTGTTTCAACTCGCAGTCCATGATAGCAGATGCATGGCATAGTTTGTCGGATCTGGGGAGCGATATCTTAACCCTTGCTACTGTTTCATGGAGCTTAAGGCCGCCAACCGCAAAGTTTCCTGTTGGGTTTGGGAAAGTAGAGAGTTTAGGCTCCCTAGGGGTTAGTAGTATGCTGCTCTTCGGAGGATGCTTCATGTGCTTGAATAGCTGTGAGCTCTTATACGCCCATTGGTTTCTCGATGCTCATGCTGCTGCGGAACTAGCCATGCATGCCCATGGTCATTCACATAGCCATGTGCACGCTGGACCAAGTTTACATGCTGCCTGGTTAGCTGCCGGTACTGTTCTGGTTAAGGAATGGTTATACCAAGCAAGTAGGTCTAGACGATGACTGATATGTGGCTTAAAAATTGCTAACGTTTTATAATAGCCATTAAAGTTGCGAAAGAACGAAAGTCGACTGTCCTTGCTTCTAATGCCATCCATCATCGAGTCGATTCCCTCACCGGCGTCGTTACATTGTTCGCTATTCTGGGCGCTAATTTCTTACATGATGCAGCATGGTTAGACCCTGTTGGTGGTTTCCTTATATCGCTTTTGGTTATCAATGCGGGTTGGGGAAATACGGTATCTGCGCTATATGAACTGGCAGACAAAGGACTTGATGATGAGATCAAGGCTTCAGTCAGTAAGCATGCGAGGAAAGCATTAGCTACTATGAAGGATGGGTCGCAAATTGAGTTACGCGATGTACAAGGCGTCAAATCTGGCCAGAACTACTTGATAGATCTAGAGCTGGCAATTCCTGAGAAATGGACGGTAGGGGACGCGAAAGAAATTGAGGACAACGTTCGGGCGGCCGTGGGATCAAAAGTTCGAGGAGCTCGGAGAGTTAAAATACGCTTCGTCCCAAAGGGCATTTGGAAAGATGATGAGACCTCCCTCTTTGATGAGTTTATTCCTGGCAATGTTAGCCCAAGATCAAGTCCAGAACCCGAGGAGGAGCACAACCACGATCATGACCATGATCTTGATCACGAGCATCCACACACAAACGGAAACGTGAAGAAGTCGCAATAGACATTACACTGTATACAGATGGCATTTCAGGCGTTTTGGAATTGGCATTTGAAGGAGGCGTTCAGGGGCTTGATTGCCTTGTATAGTACAAACCTACTTGAGGGTACCACTTACCGCAATCTGGCTAAAGAGGTTGATATTTCTCTGTTGCATAGAAAGTATTTCAATAAAAGTTTCTTTGGCGTTCGTTTCCACTGCGTCATTGGTTACATTTTCTCTTATTGGTGCGCCTAACCTTCCTTTGTCTTGTGGGTTTTTTCAGCCTCGTTTAGGCTAATTACCGCTCGAGCTACCTGGTCACTCACTCGTGGTCAGAAAACGCCCCGCCATGCCACCTTTCGGGTTATTACCTTCTAGATTTTGCAAAAAATATCTTCGTTGACTGATGGTACGACATTTCCTAGATTAATTGTATAGATTTTATGAAGTTGTCTGTAATACTATCATGTCCGACGAAAATAGTTCTCTCTATTTGGGCTTCGACCTATCAACCCAGCAGCTTAAAGGTACCTCTCTGTCAATGACGTGCAGGCTACTATTATGATATCACATCGCTAACAATTTCCCAGCAATTGTCATCACCTCCGATTTAAAAGTGCTATATGAGGCCAAAGTTGATTTCGATGCTGACCTTTCCAAATATGACATCAAGAAAGGAGTCCATGTCAATGAGGCCGAAAGTGAAGTTTATGCTCCAGTAGCCATGTGGCTGGAAGCAGCCGATCTGGTTCTCCAACGGTTAAAAGAAAAAGGAACACCATTTGGGAGGATCAAGGGAATTTCTGGAGCTGGCCAACAACATGGAAGTGTTTATTGGAGCAAGCAAGGCGAGGAGTTATTAGAAACGCTAAATCCAGAGCGCACACTCATAGACCAGCTGGCAGAGAAGGCTTTCGCTCATCCATTCAGTCCTAATTGGCAGGATGCTAGTACACAGAAGGAGTGCGATGCCTTTGATGCAGAACTTGGCGGGGCAATGGAGCTTGCAAAGGTCACTGGCAGCAAGGCTCATCATGTGAGATTCCCTCAGTAAAAGCACTCATTTCAGTAACTAACTCTGCCTCTACAGCGATTCACAGGGCCACAGATCATGCGTTTCCACAACAAGCATCCCGAGGTTTACCGTGCCACCTCAAGAATTACACTAGTCTCTTCATTTCTTGCATCCATCTTTCTCGGGCGCATCGCTCCGTTTGACATCAGTGATGTTTGTGGCATGAATCTATGGGACATAAATGCTGGCAAGTGGAGTGAACAATTGCTCAAATTAGCAGCTGGAGAAGATGGGTTAGAGTCTCTGAAGCAAAAGCTTGGAGACGTCAGAGAAGATGGAGGAGGTAGCATGGGTGCTATCTCCAAATACTTTGTGAGCCGGTACGGCTTCAATCCAGATTGTGGCATTGCCCCTTTTACAGGAGACAATCCTTCCACCATCCTCGCAATGCCTCTTCGACCGTTAGAGGCAATTGTTTCTCTCGGAACTTCAACCACTTTCCTCATGTCAACCCCTCACTACGTCCCTGACCCGGCCTACCACTTCTTTAACCATCCAACTACCCCCGGTCTATACATGTTCATGCTCTGCTATAAGAATGGTGGGCTTGCTAGAGAGAAGATCCGCGATGCGCTAGAAAAATCCCAAACAACTGACCCGTGGAAAAATTTCAACAGTGCGGCTACATCGACGCCACCGCTAGGTGTGAAGACTGGCACTGAGTCTGCCAAACTCGGTTTGTACTTCCCATTGCCAGAGATTGTCCCTAATGTCCGGGCTGGCACGTGGAGATACACTTGTAATCCCGATGGTACTAATTTGCAGGAATCGAAGGAAAAGTATACACCCGAAGAAGATGCACGAGTGATTGTTGAATCTCAGATCCTTTCTCTAAGACTTCGCTCCCAAAAGCTAGTCTCTAGTCCCGCTGAAGGCCTACCCCCTCAGCCACGACGTGTCTACCTAGTTGGCGGGGGATCACTGAATCCTGCAATTGCAGAAATTGCCGGTGAGGTGCTAGGTGGTACTGATGGTGTATATCGATTGGACGTTGGAGGCAATTCTTGTGCACTTGGTGGTGCCTATAAAGCTGCATGGGCAATAGAGAGGAAAGAAGGCGAGAGCTTTGAGGATTACATTGGAGCAAGGTGGAAAGAGAGTGAGGCTATTGTTAGGATGAATGATGGATATAGAAAAGATGTGTTCCACAAGTATGGAAATGTGTTAGGAGCTTTTGAAGAGCTGGAGGGGAGGGTTTTGGCGGGAGAAGAGAGAAACCAGTAGATAGATTTGTATATGTTTGTATCTAGAATTAGGCATGAATATATAGTCTCTTAGCCTTACAGCACAGCCCAAAAGAACAGAAACTTACCTGAATAAAATAGATTGAGTAAGGAACGGGTATTAATTCTTTCCGCGTTCCGGTGAAAGAAGGTTAGGCATGATACAGTGTATAGCAAGATCTATGAGAAGAGAACAGAATGGCATGGAGACTTGAGATCAAACCAATCTTAGGCTAAAAGCTTCTTCAAAATAAGGGACTATAGCTATATAGGCTCTCATTACGTATTACTGGTATTGTATACCATATTGCTGACAGCATATAAGTGAGTAGAAGTCATAAATGGGTAGACGCAACATATTATGCTCGAACGACTTCTACCAAACAGAAAAGAAGTCGCAATGATATCCCACCTAAATTGTACTGTCTCTCTAGTTTCTCTATGCAGAACCAGCTAGATATTAATGACTTTTCCTTCCTTCGTTCATTTGTAACTTAAGATTGTTTGAATCCGTACATCTGTGGAGTATTGATAGATAAAAGACATTAAGATGGAGCGTAAATCTAGATGCGAGAGGCGAGATGCGATCATCCCTTGTATAAACCTTCCAAAGGAGCATTACCCCGTTTACTCCTAGGAAATGTACGAGGGAAAAGCCTTAAGTTACTAGGTGAAAGAAGGATGACATAATAAGGGTAATTATGTTATAGCAGGAGATGACAAGTGATTCAAACAAATTGTAGGTTTTTTTTAACATAAGTCGATTTCCTAGCTAGCTAATCATCAAGAACAGCTTTTAATCTACCGTTACAAGAAAATGCCAATCCCGAGACCATTCCAACCCAGAAGAGAGACAGAGAGAGACCGAAACTGGGCGCGACTCAGAATACCCCCACTCCTGAGCAGCTAGTTTTTCTGACGGACATGAAACGAAAGACCTAGGTTTTTCGAAAATCGGAACATAGATTCAAAATAATAAAAGGGAAAAAGGGGGAATAAAGTACGGGTTTCAGTCCAAAAGTCATCCACGTCCACACATGCTTTTTCCGAAAAGGTCGAAATCACACTCGTGAGAGAGAGGGTAAGTTTGTTATAAAAAGAATTAAAATTTTTTTCAAGACGTCCTGTTGTAAACACCACTAGGTGTTCCTAATTTTGGTTTTGCAAAACATATCTACCGATCCCTAGCATGACCTTTTCCCACTCCTTTGATCTGATCGTTTCCGTGACATACTACCGCAGNTTTTTTGTNAAAAAAGACCTTCGCACTACATAGAGATAGTTTGTTGTTTTGCTGTGATGGCATGTGAGCCTATGATCCTAAGCTAGGGAAGGCGGTTGGATCATCAGTGTTGATGGATGTGCCAGCACCACCTCGGGGGCCGCCCCGGCCACCTCTGTAGGAGCCATCGCCGCGACGCGTCCTCGGGTTCCATCACCACGTCCACGGTATTCA